>VZRZ01004467.1:573180-610187 GCA_013398175.1 Climacteris rufus
GCTGCCTACGCCGGGGCTGCACTGGCACCCAGCGGCGGCAGCCGCGCCGCGCTCACGGGCGGGCTCCGGCCGGCGCTCCGCTGCCGAAAGCCGGGGAGCCCCTTCGGAAAAACCCGCGAGCTGGAAATTGCTATTACCCCTTAAGGGAACAAAACCCAAACACCATCATCCCCTCCACGTCGTCGTCCCCATCCCCCCCTCCCCCCCCCAAAAAAAAGAAACAAAACCACAAAACAAACACACACAACCACAACCGTAAAAAACAAACGAACAAACAACAATTCCAAACCGCATTCCATTTATCCATTAAGCACGTTTGTGCAAGCCATAAAATGGGAAGTTTCTGGGGAAAGGACACATGCATTTCACTCTTTGCATTGCACCGGACTTACACTGTGTTATTTTCACTAGGGCGGAAGGAGAAGGTAAGCCTCGTCGGTGGAAACTTGACACCTGTACGTGTACCCACTGAAAGAAATGTTTTCAGACTCACGTACCTGTTTTTCAAAAGGCTGAGAATAAATCTGTCTTTTTGCAAGATAAGAAACCTTTCACATTTCATTTCAAAGAGGCAAAGTTAAATAGTTCTGCACAATAAGGGCAATGTTTCAATCAGAGCCTCAGTAATAGATGCTCTGTGCTGAACAGCCTTATGTAGCAATGACAATATAATCAATTGATGGATGAGTTAAAATCTTTCAGAACTCAGTCAAAACCCACTTGTATATAGCAGCATATGCGTGTCCATTTTCCAGATAGGCTGCATCCATCAGTAATACCGAGGGACGGGATAGGGAAAGATTTCTAAATTAATGAAAGATAGTTTGAATGTATCAATCTTTTCTTTACTTTTCGACTGTGCTTAATTTTTCCCACCCATTGCAGTACAGCCATTCACCTTATACAAGTGTTTTGTGATATGAAAAAATTACATACAAGGAAACAGGACTATGGGAATTAGGTTATAACTATAACTCAGATACACCTGGAACCAGCTGTTTGATGAAGCTGGAAGACATCATACAATTTTCTCACCTTCGTGCTATGATTTTTCCAACTTACCTTAAAATTCTCTTTTGTCTCACTTGAAACCCACACAGGACTGGAAATGAGAGCGCTATGTTAACACAGAAACAACCTATTTTGGCTAAATCCAGAATTTATTCCTTCTAGCAGTACCCTGATGTATTTGGCAGGCTGATAAATTTGGGAGTTCAATAATACAAGTTCTGAACCTCACTCTTTCCACACCAAATTAACCGAGTTTTCCCCACCACTGCCTGTTGCTGTACTTGGCTACAAAATTGTCTCTTCCTAATGAGCTGAAGCTTTACACATCTTGTCATTTGTATGGTTTTGCGCTATGGATACAAGGATTAGCAAGGATTTAGGATTTATATCTCATTTGAAAGATTAATAATTTACCACTTCGTGTCCTCCACCAGTGGGAAAGTTAAGCAAAGCACCCTGCACTACAGTGCCTTGTGAACTCCCATCACCAGAGAAAGGTCTGGAGAACAAGTGGGCTTTACCACTCGACTTTAAAATCATTTTATCTAGACTTGGTGAACAGAGGACTGAGGTGAATCCCAGAATTTAGGAGGCTAATCTGAGAGCAGATTTCACCCTTGCATGCTAAGCGAAGGACCACTGAGGAATAAAGATGTATCTGGAAGTAGCAGGAAACCTCCCATGTCCTCTGAGAGCAACACCTCCCACACTCCCTCCCCTCAGATGTTGGGGCAGGAGCAAGGAACATTCCCTTCTGTACTTCTGTCAACTTCATCCAACTTCAAATTTAGCTGCAGCAGCCCCAACAAAAATCTAGCTGAGACAGTAATACAAGAAGAGAGATTTCTCAAGCAGGCTGGAATTTCAGCCACCAGCGTTCTCCCACACATTTGAACTCCCTTATCCCATTTATTTTTTCATTCCTCTCTCAAGCACTGTAACAAGTCAGTTCTTTGTTTTTAGTGCTTCAATTACTCCCTCAGAGCACTTGAACTGCTGAGCCCTCCCAACAAAATCAGGATAATGAATAATGTTCATCGTTTCCTTCTGTGTAACTGTTTTCCCCTCCCAGGCTTGCAGCATGACTGGAGAGGCACAAGCACTGACAGCTGAACAAATCCCACGCTATCACACAGAACAGGCTCAGCAGTGTACACTGGCAGCCTGCTCAAACACTGCAGCTTGCTTTTCCGTGTTTGGGGGGCTTTATCCCTAAAACTGGCCATGAAGGACCCAGCCCCACTTGAGAAACAGGTCTATAAAGGAGCCCTAAGATACAGAGATGCCTAGCACAGGAAAAAAGGTATGCTTCTCTCCTTGGTCATCCCTAAAAGCACAGTTCCTCACACCACCCGCATTAATAGCCACTTCCAGATATAGCAACCAAGGCACAAAAGGCAGTTCAACCTGACCTGCCTTTATCAACATTAGCAGCCAAAATCAGTGGTCAGATAGTTTCTGTTTGTCTAGGCTTGAACCAGACTCTTTCATATAAAAAAATGAAGAAATATACAGATATGTGCAACACTGCAGATAATATTGCATATTGCTGTCACTCACTGTTAAAAAAGCCTATTTCTTTAGCAGAAGTCCGTGTCATCACTGACTCCCCCTCGGTCAGCTTGACTCCAGCACCAGGAACCGCATTTACCTGCAGCCCAGGAGGCATCAGTCACTTCACCATCGATACCCTCACAACAGAGCCTTGCAATGGTTGAAATTGTTGCTCAATTAATTGCTGGCTAGTTCCTGCCAAATTGCTTGCAATAGCTCTTCCTTTGGCAAGGAAGGAAAGAATACGGCCCTTTAAAGTGCTCTGAGGTCACATTAGCCTCACACACACACTCCATTACCCATGACCTTGTCTCTCTGACAGAAGCTGGAAGCACATATCAGATATTGCCCTTGGGCATCTATCCTCCTCTGCCAGAGCCTAGAGGCACCAGGATTGAGACCAAAGGGGGTCTTCACTGGGAAATAAGGGGTGACAAGAAGAAACACAGGGTCAGAGTTGCTAGAAATGCTGTCCTTGAGCTCCCAGCTAGGGCTTGCCTTGAGGGACCAACACAATCAAACAGGGAAGAGCCTCTCTATTAAGGGAATGGAGCCAAGGAAGAAAAAGATGGTTCGTTTTACATGCTGCCAGTCACATGGAGGATGCTCCATCAGGAGAGTTTAGGAGGTTCAGCAGGAGAAGACACATTGTATTTTCCTTGGGAAGCATAGGAGATTTCCTTCCTTCCTTCCTTCCTTCCTTCCTTCCTTCCTCCCTCCCTCCCTCCCTTGCTCCCTTGCTTCCCTTGCTTCCCCTGCTTCCCCTTTCCCAGTTAGGAATATCAGCAGTGTCAAAAAAGCCTGCAGAAACCCACCCAATTTCTTGTGGATTCAACAGCAGAGGAAGGTGACTGCCCTTTCCACCTGTCTTTCCTTGCCAAAAGAATGAATGAGAAATGCAGCTCCACATACCCTGGAAACCCAAAATTCTGTCTCTGTCCTACCCAAGAACAAAACTGTGATCTGAGGTTATTCTGCAGTTTACTTACCCATGAAACCACAGTGAAAACAACACCTCTGAATTTAAGCAAGAAGCTCACTAAATGTGCAAATATGAGGAATTCTTGCTGAAAATTATCACAACAGTACTGACTGTCATCATGGGTGATGGAAGATTTTGAGTAGGAAGCTGCTCTGTTACACCTTCCTCCAAAAGCTTGTCAGGATTAACTTGCCTTACTAGAAAATGAGGAACTGAACACAGCAAAATGTTCTGTGAAGCCATGAACTTTGCAAAATTTTCATTAAAAATGTTTAAAAGCAATGACATTTTTCATGGAACTTTTCAGTCTTGGGTTTGGAATAGCTTTCAGCTTTGAAACACAATTTCCCTTTTAAAAATGAGAAAAACTGAACACTGAAAACAAATCTTTTGATATTTTTACAATTCCATGTGACAAATAAGACTTTTTTTACATTGCCAATTTGTTGCAAAATATTTTTAACAGGTCATTCCAAACACATTTTTTCCAAAATACTGACACTTTAAACAACTTTCATAAGGTTTTGCGTTTTTCTACCTAGCTCAGTAAGGACTACATATTTTGTGATTTATGGGGGGTTTGGATGCAGTTTGCAACAGATTCTAGTCATCCAGATACTCATGATTTTTAATTAATTGCTTTACCATTCCTGGCTGTAAAAAAATGTCAGAAATATAAATGAAATGTCAACTAAAAGACTGCATTCTACTTGTTTTCTAGGAAACAAAAAAAGAAAATTGGACCTTGGTAGGCTTGAGAATCTACAATGAATATGTTCTCATTTCTTCTCAAAGTTATTCCACTTTCCAGCATTTAACAGGAATATATGAATACTGTGATTCCAGAAGACTATTTCTACCTCTTTTCAGGTACAAAATTATCTCTGTTGTTTCAATTTCAGATATTGGAGCTTCCATCTTACCATTCTACCTACAGCATTTTCCACAGGTGGTATCTATGGGGGGGGAAAAAAGGGAGAAACTGAAAAATGGGGTGAGGGTGATATAGAATAAATTGAACTCTATGGAAAAACATACAACGCAAAGAGGTTCTATTTTTTTTACTGTAAGTAACGGAATAAAATTCTCTGGTTTTGTTACCATGAGTGCTGCTTTATTTAGTGTGTTATTTCAGTGCTATTTCTAGTGTGGCCCACCAACACGAACACAGGGATCACCATACTGATCCATCTAAATATAGCACCTTGGAGCTGACAGTGACAGGTACCAGATGCCTATTATTAAACTGCAATAAGATGGCAAATGATGAAACAGTGAATCCTCAGGGAAACCTGAGCAGGCTCCTGCTGCTGTGGGGTTTGAATGGAGCCAGATTGCTTGGGGTGGTAGGTGTAGTCCTCCTGAACCCCCAGGATCTTAACCTTCAAAACAGAAAGGTGTCAGGACAACAGGGCACAGGACCCCTGGTGCTGTGTGCTCCAGCCTCCTGAGAGTCTGTGTCAATAGCTCTAAGTGTGGCAAGAAATCGACTTTACTATCCTGAAACAGTGGCTCTCCTGGCTATTTACAACAACTTAGAAAGTCAGCACAGCTTTCAATTATTTTCCTGCTCCTTCGGAAAGTTAAAGAGGTAAGACAGAAGGTGAGAAACACATAAAGACAAAACATTACCAGAATCTGCACAATCTGCTGGGAGCAAAGCATCACTATATGGCCCCATTCACAGTAGCATTATCTGTCTTTCTCTCCCAGCTCACCCACTGACTTGAAGCTATTTCAGTTTTAATGAATGTTTAAATTCAAATATCATCACAGAACTATCCAAGACTCTGCATACAAATATATGTTTATGCCTTTTGTGCAAGGTGGCATCCTTTTCAGCCTCACTGGAAAGAAGCCTAGCCAGAACCTCTATGGGTATCAGTAGAGCCTGCATTTTAAACATTTAAAACATTTGTTCAATGCACACTAGCATCACACAGGTAGTTTTGGTGCCTCAGTTAAGCAGAGCTGGAGTTAAGCTGCCTCAGTTAAGCATCTCTGCTGGAAATGAAGCTTACAGGCAGACAATCCTTCCCTCACCAAGGGTGGACTGAGGCATCCAGCAAACTCTATATACCAACTGAAAATTCAGATGTTTCTGGTTTCAATGCCCCTGTTTGCTTTCCTCCTAGAAGAGGAAATAGTAGCCCACAGTAATCTTTTATTTTAGGCTCTTTTTTTTAGGCTCTTCTGCAGCCAGCCTTAATAATTTCATCTAAAAAAATCAAATAGCCTCAAAGCCAGGACAGAAGTTTTTAGGCACCTTTGAATATTTCCCCATCCTATGAAAAGCTGGGACATTCTGCAGAACACTGACCCAGTCACAGAGCAGAGGTATAACTCGTGCTGCTCAAAGGCAAGGAGAAAGAATACAGAAATTACATTGACAGATTCACTCTTAAATTGTTCATTAACATAATGGAACAAGCTATCAGATGGATTTCGGAAAGACGCATACTTGAAGGAAAGAGAGGTAGCGAGTGGGTCTGAAAGCAAGAAATTTGGAGACTGGGGAAAGAGGCAGCGCAGGAGATGGTGCTCAGAGGGCTGCAGAGTCAGGGAGGGAGTCCAGCTGCCCGCCTTCTGAGGGCAGTGGGAGGGAAGCATCCAAGGAAGACTTTCCTCATTGGTTTCTTACAAATAGAGTCTGAGGAGACCTGTCTCCCGGGTCAGGCACCGCACAGCACGGCTATGAGCATACCTAGTCCTCCTGTCAGTGTGTGGGCAGGAGGAGAAGGCAGTGAGAGGTGCAGCACCAGGAGGGGACACAGGTTTCCTCAGTGTGGGGACAGCCTTGGTAATAGAAGGATATGGGAATGCAGCCAAACGGGAATAAAGGTCCATGCTGGGGAAGAGTCTCTGTTCTCACCAAGCTTCTATGCGCCGTCCCCAGCCCTGACTCAATTAAAACCTCACTGCTTGACTGAACTCCAGCAGAAATAAATGAGGGCAGCACTGCAGGCACCTGCGGCTGCTGCGGCTCAGGAGAGGAGGCTGCCCGCAATGCCCAGGGAGCGGGGTAACTGCCCCAAGCCCGACACACCCTGGCACAAACCTTCCAGCCACCACCCACCTCTGCAGTCCCCTCATCACCACACCCTCGTCCTGCCCGTGCTATTTCCCGCTTTCCCCAATGCCACATCTTTTGTCCAGAAGCCTCTCTCAGCAGCAGCAGGCTGTCCTGTCTGCCCTTGCTTCCCCAGCATCCCGGAGGAAGAGGGCAGGGGGCTCCCCCGCCTCCCCTCCCAGCACGGGCAAGCAGGTATTTAATGGAACACCACAGCGGAGGGCAGTCAGCTCTCGGGCTCCCTGCGGGCAGAGCTCTGCTCGTGCAAAATCGTCGGCAAGGCACTGGCACTGGCACTGGCACCTGCACAAACTCCTCCTGAGCCTCCAGGCGAGACCCCCGCGTGAGAGCATGTATGAGAGGCTGCTCACAGCGGGACGCAGGAGAAGCGGCTCCCTCATCCTCCTCTGTACAGCGGCTCACCAGAGAGCAGGGGAGAGCTGATTCAAGCCCCTCTGCAGAGCAGGTGCGGCTAAGGTAGTTCATTATCCAGACGTGCCTGCCCCGCAGCCCAGCCCCTGGAAGCCAGAGGAAGCGGCAGCATGCCATGCAGAGACCTGTCACAGCACCACAGCTGCCTGGCCCCGACATTTCCTGCAGAGACAAACGAGGAACCAGCTGATGTGTTCCCGCACTATCAGTTCTACCAACTTCTAGTGCATCGCTCTGGCTGGATTTGAGCTAAAAATCTTCTCCAGGGACTTTTGGAGATCCAGGCTCAAACTCCATGTCTGGAGCTGGTTGTCACACTCATCTCCTCATCTAACCAGACTACATAATGCAACGAAGGGTTTGATGCTTTGGCTACAATCCAGCAATATTGCTCTTTGAAACTATTCAGACATGCAATAAATCATAAGACATCACAGCATCCTCAAATTCTCCTGGAAATGAAATATTAAAGCAAGCTCTGGAATATTCAAGTGAAGTTTCCAGTAAAGGACACTAGAAGTGTTGTAGATGAGAGAATGAAATGTCCTGCAGAGAGTAAAAGGAGCAAAGAAATAAAAAGTATGTCAACGGGATAGTGTGATTGTTGCTGAAAACATAAGGAGCAAAAGGAAAGATGAGAAGAAGGAACATAAAAGTGCTAAGCCAAAGAAAGCCCCAGAGCAAGTCACAGTAACATGTAAAAGAAAAGGCCACTGACCAATACATATTGTAACATCATAACAAAGGAAAGGGACAAGAAAATTAGCAAAAAGTACAATTCCCACAGAAGGGAAAATACAGGAAAGGGAAGTGAGGTAAATGTGAGTGAAAACCAATGACGCAAGAGGCAGTAAGAAAAGGTAGCGCAAAAGGAGATGAGGTTTCTGCTACAGCTAAAAGCAGGACCTTAAATGAAAGGGAGAAGCCTATTTCACTGCAAAGTGGTGTATAAGCAGTGCAGAGCTCTTCTTTGGGACTATTTCCCCTGAGAGTGCTGGTGAGACGGGTGAGTGCGGGCAGGAGATGCTCTCCCCGTGCCCTTGCTGAAGAGGAGGACGGCGTGGCTGGCAGCTGTGATACCAGGTGGCACTGCGGGGCGGCACTCCTGCTGCCTGTGCTTGCCCCAGCCACATACGAGCCTGACAGTGTTTCTGAACTAGCAGCCAGTAAGACAAAGGGCAAAATCATTTCGTCCCTGACCTTGTCACTGAAACTCCGGGAAAAACAAAAACTCTCCAACAACATATTTTAGTGTTAGAGAATTCAGGCATTACTTTGTTCTGGCCAGGATGTGCAATAGAAATCATTTCACCTGCACATTGCCTGGGTTGTACAGGGAAATTCATTCCATCACACATGACATTTACTAGATTTTCTCAAAACTTTATACAATCAAAGTCCTTTGTTGAGCAACCCCCAGTATTCAGTTTTTCATTGGATCCGAATTTCCTCGCCTTCTATGCTAATTAGGTCTTCATTCCTTGATTCCTTTGTCAGTCTTTTCCAGACCAGGTCTCACCAGCCCTGCCAGGGGGTAGATGTTTGCTGGTGTTCACTGATGGCCGCTGATGGTTCTGTTAACAGTCGTTATCGTTTGGGCAACTCCCAGTGTTTGGTGCAACCATGCCTAAAAAAAAACCCTTAAAAGTCCTTTCCCCAAGGCAAAGGCATACCAAGCCTGACTAGAGAAATAAAATAAAATTTTAAAAGTCGTATCTTTTGCAACAACCTGAAAGTCCTGCTTTACAAAGTTGAGGCTACAAGCTGTCAGAGACTGGATGTTTCATGTCTCGAAACACGTTGGAATGCCACTGTCCATGTCAGGTGGGAGGGGCAGGCCGGGCTTTGCTGAAGGTGAGGCAGCGCCCTGCTCTGCCCCCAGAACCCCCCAGAACACCTGAGCTGTCAATCAACCCTGGCTGAGCTGTCAATCGGTATCAGGGCAGTGCTAACCTGGCCTCTGATTGCACAAGCAACCAGATGTCCCACCCGGGGGCGGGCCTAGGAGGGCCCGTGGGCTTAAAAGAGCGAGATGAGGGCAGCACATGGTCAGATAGTGATGCCCTTCAGGGCTTGTGGTTTTATGCACACTGCAGTCCTAGGCGGTAGTAGCTGTATGTGTGGTTTTCTATATCTCTTCCCTCCTTCTGTCTTGCTCTCTCCCTGTCTTTTCCTAATTCTCTTTTCATGGAACTTTTGGGTAACATAACGTTTCATAAGTTTAAAGGTTTTTCTTGGTTAAATGGGCTACGTTTATGTTAATACTTAAGTTAATACTAAGTAAATGCTAAGTAATGCTGTAATAAGTGCTTTATATTGAATTTGGTGTTGCATGTTGTCCTTTGCCAAAGTTCCTTGTTTTTCTATATTTTTGCCAGTAAATTTTCGTATGATTTTCAACTCTTGAGACTATCTGGTGGGGATTTATCCTTTGTGCAAAAACAGAGTAATGGAACCTTGAGTTTAACCCTTGGATTTAAGGATCCGGGGTGTAACACAAGCTCAGTTCTTACTGATTTCCCCAATAAAACCAGGTTATTGCCAAGTACCTACGTGACAGCCATTTGAGATGTAATCTTACATTATGAGGGTCATTACACTTGCATTATGTTAAGTCTGAAATACTTCCATGGTCCCTTTTCTACATTTCTGAGGGAAAAGAAAAAAATAATTATTCAAGCAATTTTTGATGAAATCTCTTGTTATCAACAATGCTATTATTTTTCAAGAATCTCCTGTAAAACTGTAAAACTCACCTATTATTCCAACACTGATCTGCTAGCCTCAGCTCTGCTTGGCCACTTTCACCAGCTGGAAGAAGCATCCAAGACTGGTGTGAGAAGTTTCTTCACCAACTAAGGAGGAGATAATCTCCTGCTTTTCTTCTGGTTGTTTGGCTAGTCTTAAAGACCAAATGAAGACATGACACCACCACTCCTGCCTGACATCCTCACCATACCAGGGAGGAGTAATTTCTGATTTCTTTCAGCAAAGGTGCCCCTTACATGAAGGTCGGTTAAAAAACCTCAGCTCTGAGGGGAAAGCACCATTTTCCCCAAACTAGTCAAAGAGAATAATTTAGCTTAAAAAAAATCCTTTCAGAAATAAGCATGTTCCACACCACAAAATAAAGGACTGAAGGAAGGGAATAGTCCCCTGTGAAAGAGAGGTGCTAGCAAGCTGGAGATGGCCCAGGGCCAAGGCCAGTTTGAAGGATCTGAAGAAATAATTAAAAGGGGAGAGAAGAACACGCTTGGTGGAAAATGCATGAGAGCAGAGGTTGTCAGATGCAAAGAACATCCACATCTATAGCCATGATTAATTGTGAGAATAACAGGTTATTTGCCCATCTAGAATGCAGAAGAAGTGAAGTGTTGTGTAGAAATGCCATTAATCTCCCTTGATGGGTACATTATTTCCACTGAATTTTACCTGACGCTTCAAGTTGCTTTCAATATATTTTATTGTATATTTTTTCATATTTTCTGTGCTCTATTGCCGAAGATTCTGAATTATCAAAATTAATCAGCTGCCTGGAACAGAGCCAGATACAACAAATAAGGAACCAAGCACTTTTGATATTCTTCCAGTCCTAGATGGATGTATAACTCACATTTATTGGTATGAGAAGAACTGGGCTGCTCGGAGAAGGGGACAAAAAAGGAAAAGAAAAAGTAAAGCACCCATGGGTGTTGTTGCAAGAAACTGATAGGCAGTCTTGATGAAAAAATGGCTACTATTTCTGCTTGGAAGCATTTGTTTGTCTTACTGTTTGGAAAGCAGCAGAGAGAGGAGAGCTCAGGACACACTCCTCTCATGTTGGGTAAATCACCAGGAACTGCATCAGATGCAGTGGTGTTATACCAGTGTAACTGAGGAAGGTCTCTGAGGATGTCTGAAAATATATGGACTCCATACAAAAAGCTGCTCTGAAGGCCTGGCTGTGAAATCAAAGCTACTTCTTTAATGGAGGAAGAATAAGAAATACTTTTGCCTAATTATCCCTGAAGGGCAGCCTGATGTGATGGAGTAAAGCTTCTATGTAATAAAAGTAAATGAGAATTCCTACCCCCGCTGCTCACAGGGTGCCATTACATCACATACTGAATAGCAGCTGCAGGGAATTCCCTGTAACCTGACACTGCCTGTGCTAATTCCACCAATGCCAAAAAGCATAACAATGGGAAGCTAATACTGATGGGAATGAGAGAAGACATGAAACAGAGGTACATCAGTTCCCACAAACCACCAGACATCCAGAAGAGAAGCTTCAGTGGAAGGAGAATTAATCTTTTCAGATAGCCAATGTGCTTTCCTCCTCCTTCTCATCCCCTTTTTCCCAACAAGTGAATGGTTCTTCAGAAGTTTGTGGTGGCAACAGCTGAGCTAGACTGGATTTTGAGCTGGGCCCTCCTCCCCATGCAGACACCAGTGGGGTTCCTTGTCTGCATACCTCTGCATGGAACCAAAATTAAAAATTCTGTTGAGAGAGGAAATCTCCTGCCAACTGATATCCCTAAGCTCAGAGAAATGCTGCAATAACAAACGCTGTGACAGGAATTTCATGCTGAGCCCCAGCACCAAGAGAACACTATCATTTTTCCATGCTATTTTGAAGTGATGCAAAGATGTCAGCATCGAGGGGATGTAAAGAACCCATTACTGCAAAGCTCTCTGACAAATAAATAAAACATGAAAGTAGTTCCCTTTGCAAGGAGAGCAGTGGAGAAGGAGGATAAGGAGAGGGCTAGGAGCAGGAACACCATATTTGCTATGGATTTTGAATGTTTAAAAACCTGCTTCTGAAAGCAGCTTAATAATTAGCAGCAGCTTATGTTGACGGGTATTTTTGCAGAGCTCCATTGCACTAGCTAATTGACAGACCTTCTTTGCCGGTGAGGAAATCAGGAATTGGCTTTCTTGCTGACATACCTCAGTGCCCTGGCTAACCATTTAAGGGCCATCTCCATTCCCACGCACAAATCTTCAGTATATATATACTTACACAGTAAGCATGTTTACAAATACTACAAATATTTGGCATCTTAGAAAAGCTCTCATAGAGAGCGCTGTTTTCTCAGAGTACTTAGGATAAATGTACCAGCTAGGAAGCAGAAATGAAGACAACTGCTCTAAAAATAACTGAAACTGTGGCAGAGTAAATTTACTCTGAGAGATACATTTGCTTCACATATAATCCTAGACTGTTATCTACACTAGCTGTTGTAGGGTTGGACAAATTAAAATATTATGAGATCTTGCTATCTATGCTGTATTTACCACTATGGACCCATTTAAATTAGGCAATTCTGAAAGCGGTTGCTTCTGAAACCAAAACTGAAAAGCAGGAATCCTGTCCTTTGTTACCTGTGAGCAGCAGTGTGCTGGTGCATACCATATTCCTCATCTTGAAAACTTTTTTTCCCTGACTTCTGAGAAAGAGCAAACAATGGGCTGCTGCTTTTTTTTTTCTAAAGGGGAGCCAGTAGGAGTCAATACAATTATTTTTGTCTCTTACACACAAGCTATACTGCCAGATAAGGAAATAGTAGTCTGTGTTCTTTAGAAAAAAAATCTTTAAAAAACCATTCTGAAGAATTTCTATCAGAATGCATGATCTTTATCAGTAACTAATACAAGCTGAATGCCTAAAATACAGGATGAAGTCTTGGGTTTACCTTTTTCTGCCCAGTGAGTAACAGTTTCAGCATTATGATTGAGGACACAAGCCAAAGCATTGTGTGTTTGGATAGCAGCATCCATTAGGGCTACTAATCATATCTGCTTCGGCTTCATCAGGGCTGAGTTGAGACCTTTCTGTGGATTTGAATGGACCTTGGATCAACCCTTCTACTGATGCAATTCAGAAAAGCACTTAAACAACTGCACTTAATTTCAAGCCTGAGGCTAAACTCCACTAGGTATATACGTACTCCAGAGCTGATCTGATCAGGAAGTCAGCCAGAGAAAAAGTAAAAGCATTCATGGAATTAGGAAGTCAAAAGAGCATAATTTCCTTTGTGATGGCTGCCTCAAAAATCCTTCACCTGTTCCAGATCTGCTCCTCCCTCTCTCTCTCCCTCTTGATGTTCCATTGAGTAAGACTGATGCTTCCATTCTTCCTTTGTTCCTATCTGGCTGTGGCTCTTCATGGGTGCAAGGAGTTGATTTTTTTTCCATAAGTAAACAACAGTGTTCTGTCATTCTAATATTGCTAAAGCTGCATTTTAGCAAGTTAGTCAATACAGCCTCTATAGAGGATTGTGAAGGCAGGCTTCTACACCATGTCAGACCTAGAGAAAGAAAATACCCATGCATAAATACTTCTGCTCATATTGACTTGTCCAGCACTTTTCCTGAATGAAATGTATTCCATTCCCTTCTCTTGCCCTCAAGCACTGGGGCCCATAATTAAGCAGGAAGGCTTGTTCCTTGCCCCAGTGAGTGCTGACCTCTCAAAACAGTTGTGTTTCCCACAGCACAGCATTTACATGTTCTTGCTCTCAGATCTTGACCAGGCCTCCTGGTGTCATCCCACTGTAGTTTGCATGGCTCCAAGTGGGTTTCCCCAGCCAAGGTGAAACTTCAAGGACAGGCACTTTGGCACTTTGCATGATGACATCCAAACTCTTGCTGTTGTGAATATGGGAAGAATTGTAAGGTCAGAGAAGACAGAGAAACACCTGAAAAGGCAAGGTTAGATTTTTCCTCTACTCTTCACTTTCAATACAGACATTTCTATAAGCAGCCATCATTTTAACACACCTTCAGGACAGCGAGGCCCATGACCAGAGAGGCTACAGAGGAAGCATTATTTCAAGGGTTCACACACAGCGAACAATTACCACAGAGGATTCAGTTGTCTGAAAGGAAGGTGGCCTTTGCTGAAGTACATTTTTCTAGCCATTAATTGTGGCAAAAAACCTTCCACCAAACACTGTTTTTAAACATAACTGCAAGTTTTCCTTAGAAAAAAAGCCTCCTGTTGAAATAGACTACGGTAGCCTATGAAGCTTAGGCTTTAGTAACCCACGGCAATAACTGTTAACTGTTGGCTCCACCATTTTCAGCCTTTGTGCAAGTTTCCAGTTGCCTTAAAATGGGCACCAGCAATGACTTTCCCTTTGTACTACCTGCTGTGAACTAAAAACACTGTCAGCTTGACTTTGCATTTCATATTGATTCCTCGAGGCCCCTGGCAATCTGATCGGACTTTGAAACTGGCCCTGCTTAAAGCCAGAGATTGGACCAGACCAAGCTAAATTATTCTGCATTTGTATGATGTAGTTGGAGAGGAATCTCTGCATTCACAGCACTAGTGAGCCAGGATTGCTCCCTCAGCTGCCCATGCTAGGAAAAAGGACTAGCCTAACCTGAGACAGCTTGAAAATTAAAGGGCACAGAATGGAACAGTAGAAAATCTGCAACTTCCAAAATCCCAAATTTTCACATGAAATCCATCACAGTGCCAGAATATCTTATTTCCTCAGTTTTGCTGTGTGGGAAGTAGTGTGTTTCATGACCCTCTGTTCTGAAAGTCAACCGGAAATGGGCACATCTGTGTCTCCCATTCAAGCTCAGTGGGACGACTCTTGCTCCAGTACAATCACATGCTTAAAAGCTTTCCTGAGTAAAACTCCAGGCACCGTTCCATCCTATCTGTAGCTATGAGCCATCCTCCCACAAGCATTCATTCTTTGCTATATCATATGGAAGGGTTCAAAAGCGTGTAAAAAAAAAAAGTTACCTTTTTCTATTAAACTCTGTAGGGCTCTTCGTAAGGCTCGTAAATTCAGTTTATTGAGCAGTATGACTGCTTGAGCATTTTTAGTATGCTATAATGCATAAGAGATATTGTATTATCCAGTATATTTCAATCTTCGAAAAATTTTTTAAAGACTGAAATGCTTGCAGTTTAATTTTAGGAATGTATTAGCACATCTACTATAGTGAAAATATATTCATTTTCAGCCGGCATTATAATAATTTCTGTTATCATAAAGAGATCTACTCTATTGGCATTAAAAATGTACGTGAAGATGGACTGTATTCACCACAGTTATCATTACTGTTAAGCATTTAGAAAGCCTAAACCCATTACAATTTGATGACAGTTAACAAGAGAAGAAATTTTGTTATTAACATCCTAAACCTTAGAAGCAAAAAAATCCAGTATGAGACTATTTGCAGAGAAATACCTGATTCAGAGCTCTAAAATCAGATTTTAAATTATTTACAATATAATATCTCTTTAATGAATTAACAATGCATGCCTGAGTAGGCTTTTCAGTACTCAGTGCAGGATTACCGCAGGAAGGTCAAGTTACACCAAGAGTTTGTGTATGACAAGGTTGTTCACTTAGTGTTGGAACTGACCTTTAAGGGCTCTGATGTAATATTTGAATGGCTACCAATGCACAACCATCAACTGATTGCAAAGA
Source organism: Climacteris rufus (assembly GCA_013398175.1). NCBI lineage: Eukaryota > Metazoa > Chordata > Aves > Passeriformes > Climacteridae > Climacteris > Climacteris rufus. The sequence continues at coordinate 588,671 of VZRZ01004467.1, forward strand.
AAATGCTGATAGTTTAGGAGAGAAAACTATTGGGCAGCCAAATGTTGAAATTGATAATGGTGTAGTATTTTTTGTAGAGGGAGGGTGAATTAGGCTGTATGCTATGAATAATGGTGTTTTGACCAGGTGCCATAAACCCAGAATTCACAACAAAAGGTCTGACAGCATGTTCAAAAAGTTATATGAATATGGAAGAACAGAGATGTGTGTCTGTTCTGTCAATGATACTATGGATTGGTCTTCTTTTGTAAGTAGGCTACATACAGGAGAGGAAAGTATGAATGTATCTTCAAAATTGAACACTTCAACCATTTCTAGTTATATTGTGGTACAGTTTGTTTGCAGGATTAAAGAAATGCATATTAAAACTACCAGCAATGAAATTAACAGTAATATTTATGCAGCATGTCAGCACACAGAACAGCGTCCTCCAGTGCTGAGGAAAGTCCCTGAAAGGTAAGATTTGACACACCAAAATGATGTTAACTGAAACTTGAAAAGCTTTGCCACAGGCTTAAAACATCCAGGCTCCTCGCAGTGCTGAGAAAAGGGGTGAGTATCCCACCACAAGACAAAAAAAGAAAGTGTAATTGAGCAGTTTGGTCCCAGTCTCAGAAGCAAGTCCCTTTGTTATCCCATCCACTCACAGTTGGCAGAGCTGCCACCAGCTGTGGAAGATTCAGCTTTGCAACCATGGCACAGGAGGCATTTCAACAGCATTTTGTCTGAGGGCTCAGAGAGGCACACAGAGCAGCATTGTGCCTGTAGGCATGAAGTAATCTCTTGAGTAAAAGTGCAGTTTCAATGTGAACCAATCAACCATGAATTCTACTGAAAAATAAGGCAGACAAGGTCTTTCATATTTGGAGGCCTGCTTCAAGAAGAGGTCTGCTGTTGTGAATGACAATGTGTTTGCATCAGGGCCAAGTGAGTGTCACCAGCACATTCCTTGCCCCACATGCTTTTCCTTTGCCCAAGCTTCACCGTTTCTGCACTGCACCTTCCCTCCACTGTGGAACACACGTGGCAGTGCCTGTTTGCAAAGAGTGTCTTTGATCTAGGGATGCCTAGCCTACACATCCACTGTAATCATGGGAAAATGTGGTCCTCCTTATGGTGATTTGGAGAAGAAACCCAGCACAAGTCATCAGTCACCCCTGGAAGAGTTAAAATACTTCACTGGCATAAAATAGACCCTCTTCTGAAAATTATCCTCTATCAGGCTCCACCATGTATTTTAAATCACACCTATCAAAACATGGGATGGAACATTACCTTGGGCCATGGGAAGTATTTTAACTTCAGCTGTCCATGGGCAGTCTTTATTCCCTCTCTACTGCTAAAAATCTCCTGCTGGGGAATGAAGGTCATTCCAGATGCACATGGATGAAAATTACATGGAACATTAGCATGAGTTCAGCTTAAGGAAAGTCTTCATAAAAAGTCCCCTGAGGGCTCAGGTAACCCCCATCACATTTATTAGAAGTTTCTCACATACCAGCATTAGAGAGAGGCAGTCCAGAGCAGGGAAAATGTTGCCTTTTCCCTTGGTTTCACTTTCTGTGTATTTTGATTTTATTTTTTGTATGTGTGGATATTACAGACAACAGGAATAATGTCAGGGCAGAGGCTATTCATTTTTATGACACTTTTTCAGCAAGTGGCATGTGAGATATGAGTAATACCGTGTCAGTTGTTTTGGCTCACGTTTGCATCCAATCGTCAATGAGTAAAATGAAATCTCACAACTGCCAACATTCAATTTCTGAGGCTCTCAGAATTTTCATTACACATCCACAACAGACAAAGTAACCTCCAGGTGACTTTTACTTTAAAGTTACAACATTGTATCTGTTTTTAAGGATAAAAAATATAACTACTATTACTTTCAATAAGTCATTGAAACTGCATGCTATATGCCATTATACAATTATATTGAATGCACTTAATAAAAAGATTGTTTGTGCCAAAAATGCCAGGTAAATACATTCATTTGCTGTGTATCAGTCTAAATTGATTGCAGTTTACATGGCAGTCTTTCCTCTGAAAGCATCTCAGGATGGACTGCCAAGTTATACTGGCAGATGTATGTTAGAGGCCTTCTCATACTTGTGCTCCAAAGCATAGCAGATCAGCTGTCAGGAAAAAGTTTCCTGCTTCTATGTGATTTATGAGTTCTCATTCAGCAGATCTCAGGTAGCCATTTCAGCGGATAGCTGATCTTAAGGTAAAGAAAGCTTTCAAAATATTGATGTATCTAGCCTTTCAGGGTTCAGCAATTCTGTCCTTTCTTTATCTCCACTGTATTTATTCCAAAATCACTCAAAGAGCTTAGTTATAGAAGGCTGTGAAAAAGGTGCCTGATCCAGACCTCAGGGAAGTGAAAAAGATTTGTAATTTCTTGAATGCAGTTGGACGTAGAACCAGAGGTTACATATAGACTATGTCTGCATTAGCGAGCTTATTGAGGAGCAGATCTGTAGAGAGAAAGTTGGTACTAACACTTCATACCTCTTTGGGGTGAAGGGTTTAATGCAAACTATTTACAGTCTGTTTCCATGGAATGAATACCATAACTCATGCAGTGCTGCTAGAGTGACGCTTCTGGGTTATATTAATGTTAAAATGTCTCCTCTGTGCAACCCAAGACCACTCCACCAGGCAGGTCAAGGTGTGGTAAGTGAGGGTGGACAGCTTCACTTCAGAAGCAAACCTCTCATCAAGCCTAAAATGCTTGATAAGACATGTACACACTTATCGGTATGTTTCTTGACATTTTGCTAAACATGGAGGAAGTAGCTGCAGTCTCACTGTCTTGAACGTGAACGTGTTTAGTCGTGACACCATGAAGCACCTATGGCATTGTCATTATTTGGCCTATTAAAGAGTAGGCTTTTTCAGAGTAAGATTCTGAATGATATTGAGATATGTAGACTGAGTTGGAAGTCTACCCAATACAGACTTTTACCCGTGCAGCAGCCAAGATCAGAAGCTGCTGAATCATCCTTTAAATTACCTTAACCAAAAGTGCATAGAAGTGATTTGTCTCACTTAGACCTTCGTGTTCAGATGCCAGCAGCTACACAGTTCAAGCCACTTCTCATAGCCTTCTCCATAGCAGAAAACTAAACAATCAAACAATTAATGAAGCATGGCTTTGTTACCAGAAATAGAATGTGCAAACCTTCTTAAGTGTGAGAAGACCTGCAGTCTCGAGGACAGTTTTTGGCCACTGTGGCATGAAAACTGTAAATTGCTGAGCAGTGTGTTTGAGAGCCTACCTGATATTGTCATTGGTACAGACTTTAAACACAAAAAAGCTATTGCTATTCTTTCCTGGAACTAAGAAGATAATGTTAATATCCTATGTAACATGCCTTCTGTTATCAGTGCTCAAGGTAAAACAGCACATGGCAGTCTGCCATGCCACCAATTACATACATATTTATAAAATAAATTAAGGTTTTTGTCAATTTAAAAAGAAAATAAAGGTGAGACTACACTCTTCTCCTCAAAATTTATCATATTGCATGAAAATTCTCCCCATCAGCAACATATCCTCAATGGCTTTTAAAGGTTTTATAAGCATGTCTTGCAGGGAATTTTGTTAGAGCCTCATTGACAACATCCCATACTTGTAAAACACTGTGTCTATGCAACTGATCTCTGAACCCTAAGCTTCCTCACAGAGAATCTGCCAACATACTGGGTAAGCATTTATGCATATTGCATTAATTCATACCAATTTGGTCCACACTATCCCTGTTAGCTATGAATCCTCAGCTGAGAGGAGAAATGCCCAAAATATCAGTACAACTGTGCCATAAGGCATTGCAGAAATGTTCACAGTTTGCTTCTCTGAAACAGCACAGGGCAAGCCACCTTCACTGGAATACTCTTAAACATACCCCTGAGTAGGGGAGAGAGTGGGACAAAAAATCCTCACCTCTTTGTCTTTTCACTGTGAGGTTGTTCCCAGGCAGTTTGGAGAGCTACTGTCTCCCATCTCTTAGCTACTTCTTGCTATTGCTAGTCAGCTATTACTGACTGCAGGTGAGCACCCACACTCGTCCAATCTCCACTGAGGGACTTTGGTGTACTATTTCGTATCTGCTTGATTTGGAGGTGTTTGCTCACATGTGGACTTGCACCCTGGCCCTTATGCAGTGTTCTGGTTTGCTTGGCAGATGTTTCACATGGGGCACTGCACAGCAAGGTGCTTTCCTGTCTTGAGGTCGCATTGAAGCGACTGTACAGGTCATCCTTTGCCATGAGGGTATGCTTGCAACTGCCACAATTTCTTCATGTGCCTGATGACCATGGGCAGTCTGTGTCATCAAAACAAGGAAGTGTAGGCATTAGAAAAGGGCACAGTTCACATGTTACAAGATGCAGTTCCTTTACTGCAGCATCATCACTTCTGTGTCCAGGCAGGTTTTGGATCCATTTAACTTCACCTTGCTCATTCAAAAGTCTGTGCTTTGTGCAAAACCCTCCTGAAGGGTCTCTGATTCATCCTATGAGGATAGTAGTCCATGAAAGTTATTTTTGGTTTTTATTCACAGAGAAAGTATAATGCAGTTTTGTTTTACTGGAAAGGCACTGACACAGATACTATCAGCCTGAAATTCTGTACCTTAAAAAGTCTGAGTACTCTCAGGTACAAGACTGTCCCCTGCCAATATTTTTGGTTTTACAATCACCTTCTACTTTGTTCTCTTTTTGTTTTGCAATAAATTACATTCCCCACTGCTGAGCTAAAGGTCTGGACAAACATTAAAGGAAACTGCCTTTACATAAATTGTTGTCAAACAAACAAAGGACAAGCAATGCTTCCCACTAATCCAAGGTGTGACAAGACATGAAAACAGGCAAATAAAATTGCAGCTTTGAGCATGATGCTGTACACTAGTCCTACCTCTTCTATTGCTGCCATGAAGGTGCCCTTTGTCTGGGATATCGGGGGCTGCTGATGAGGCTGGGTTGCATTTCACCTTTATCTGCAAGGGCCCAGGGTTCGCCCTGTGCTGTCAGTTCAGGGTGTTGTCTGCATTTCTTGCAATATACGACCTAGGACAAATGCATTTACAGAGACCTTACCCACATAAGCTAACTGAGGAAAACTCTGCTAGGTCTGAGCTTTGGTGTTGTTACATTAAACTCTGGCTCTCTGTCTGGCCTCAAGGAAAATACACTCAAGATGAAAGTAAAAGAGTTCAGTTTTTGTTGGTTTTTTTTTTGTCTCCTCTATGTTTTAACCATTCTCACAACCTTGCCCTTTGCCTCTCTGAATAGAAATGAGGGCTCATCAAATAATAATTGTCATAAATGTGAGCTGGTGGCATTATGAACTATTGAAAATGTTAGGAAATATTTGGACTTTGTCACTGTGAGCATTGCATAGTGTCAAAGGTGACATCTACTTTGGAGGGGGTCTAGCTTAAGGTGCTAATTGGCATTTATTGAGTAATATTCGCAACTTCAATCTATAGAGTGATCTCTGACTCGTGTTTCAGGCAACCTCAGTGTCTCAGTTAAAATATGTAAATATGCTCTCAATATTAACAAATATCAGATGCCCTTGTATTACAAAGTTACCCTTTTCATCACTTTTGACCAAGTCTTTGGAAGCAATTATCTTCTTATCAAAGACTTTTTACAAGTTCTTGGAAACTGGGACATTACCAAGCACAAATAGAGGCTGGGCAGAAAATAGATTGAGAGCAGCCCTGAGAAGGACTTCAGATGCTGGTGGACAAGAAGCTCAATATGAGGTGGCCATGTGCCTTTGCAGCCCAGAAAGCCAAACATATCCTGGGCTGCATCCAAAACAGCGTGGGCAGCAGGGCAAGTGAGGGGATTCTGCCCCTCTGCTCTGCTGTGGTGAAACTGCATCCAGTCCTGGAACCCCCAAGATAAGAAGGGTTGAGTCCAGAGGAGGGCTGCAGAGATGATCAGAGGGCCGGAGCACTTCTCCTATGAAGACAAGGCTGAGAGACTTGGGGCTGTTCAGCCTGGAGAAGAGAAGGCTCCAGGGAGACCTTAGAACCCCTTCCAGTACCCGAAGGGAGCCTACAAGAGAGCTGGAGAGGGAGATTTTACAAGGGCATGTAGTGATAGGACAAGGGGGAATGGCATCAAACTGAAAGAGAGTAGGTTTAGATTAGATATTAGGAAGAAATTCTTTTCTATGAGGGTGGTGAAACACTGAAACAGGCTGCCCAGAGAAGTTGTGGCTGCCCCATCCCTGGAAATGTTCAAGGCCAGGTTGGATGGGGCTTTGAGCAACCTGGTCTGGTGGGAGGTGTCCCTGCCCATGGCAGGGGGTTTGGAACTACATGATCTTTAAGGTCCCTTCCAATACAGACCATTCTGTGATTATCTGATTCAAGATCTATACAGGAAGAAAAATAACAGGAATGGTTTGCAAGGAAATGTTTGTGTACTTCCTAAAGGATTAAATCTTTTCAATGTAGTATTTTTGAAAAGATAGAGATTTAGAAAAGGTCTGATATACTCTGGATAAAAAAAGAAATAACTATCAAAGCTGTAAAGACTCAACATACTTTGGTAATAAATCTTGCCTGTCACATGCTTGTCTTTTTTAATTCATGTGCATCAAAGTATTCTAACAGAACTCAAATTATATACTTAATCCAAATTTTAGTAGTGTTTAGACCAAGAAAGGATGCAGTCACGTATCTAATTTTATGGATCTGTGCAGTATGCAGTTTTGTCACTAATTAATTTACTTTTTATTCATCTGGGACCCAAGGTGGCCCACAATGAAGGCTGAATTCTGTCTGCATTCTTCAGTCTCAGAACAAAATCCGTTTTTTTATTCACTTCAGCCTGGTTCTGTGTCTTCTTCATTTGAAGGTACTCTGCTGCAAAAATAAGTTATATATTACCAGCATTAAGTTTCTTGCCATGGCATTGCTCTGTTGCAAGCAACACTGTGGTGGAGAAAAACCGGTTCTGGCACATGGAGCACATGTGCAGGAGGCATGTGATAATAATCTTGTAGAATTACATGGGCCTGAAAGATATTCTAAAATGGGTAAGAGACAAGTAGGAGAGCACAGCAGGGTAACAGTGACAGCTCCTTTCTGTTGTAGGTATGATGTAGTTTAATGAAGACACATAAAAGCTAGCAGGAGAGCCTGTGTTTGCTATTAACAGCCTGCCAACCACACAGTCCTTACAAACACAGGTGTGGTGGCCTTTGGTCATTTATTTTATTGTGTTGTGATAAGCTTGGTCAACACCCATGCTAGCAAATGTAGATTGTAAGAAATATGAGGTATGGATACTGCAAATGAATGGGGACATGTAGCTGTCAAGACCTCCTAAAGAGGACATCCCTTAAAAATATTAAAATGTTTTTCTAGAAGAGAGGCATCATAAAGGGAATACAGAAGGAAACAAAGTGATGAGAGATGCAGGCCTGTGTGGAAATACGCTAGCAAAGGAAAAAAGCACACAGAGGGAGCCCAGGAAAAACACAAGATTCAATCAAAACTACACACCAGTAGTTCTTAAGAAAAGTAGAAGTAGGTTATGAAGTCTGCTTAACGATGCCAGAGAAAAGCTTTGCTTGTACTACTCAAAAAGAAGAGTGACTTTAAAGAGGATTTTGCTTGAGAGAAAGACACAACAGAGTCATTACTGTAGAGTGTAGAATCTGTTGGTATATGTAGACGGTCGGGACGGATGGAGACCAGAGATCTCTGAAGTCAGGTCTTAGAGCATGAGGTTTATTGCAAAGGGCATGGGTACAGGGGACCTGCTTGGAGCTGCCAGCCGCAGCTCAAAGCAGGCCAGAAAAGCAGGAAGCAAGAGAGAGAGTGAAGAGATGAAGAAAGTAAGGACAAGAGAGCGAGACTCTCCTTTACAATACAATAAATCTTCTGTGTTGAATATTCTAATTTTCATTAACCAATCTAGTACAAGATACAAATCCTATAGCATTTACACACAGCCTATAATAATTGTTACATTACCATACTGCGTTACATTTTAAACCCTAAAAACTACTCTTTGGACCCCTTCTGCCAAGTTAGTAGGGTCTGCTCTGACCCTTGGACCTGTCTGCAGGAGAGGATATTGTTCAATCAAAAGGGGATTACCTTCAGCCGGCCATACCATTGTTTTCCAGTTGTTCAGTAACTAAGGCTTGGTATCTCAAAGCATGCTTTCATTTCAATCTTCCTTATAGTTTCCATATTCTCAGCATCTTTTGCCAGGCAATCATATTTATAAGGCTTTCCTGTTTCATCTTCCCCAACAGTATAGGACACAAATTGGGTCAATATTTTCATCTCCAGACTTTGCTATTGCAGAGATTTAAGAATTAATGTAATGGAGTTCAGAACAGTTACTAGCAGGGATGGCTAGAAGGTGCCACTGTACCCAGCAAAGTATACCAGGCTGATGGTGCCAATGGCATCAGTGGGAAATCTAAGGTCCAAAAGAGAGAGTAAGAATTGCCCATTTCTTGTCCTTTATATTCCAGTCCCTTTATTTCACAGACTATTTTGTTATGGCTATGTCAGAAACCGATTTATGATTCCTTCTACCGTTATTCAATCCCATACTGAAGTTTGGGGTCTCCAGACTGCAATGTGTGCTCTGTATTGCTTCAAGCGTGAAAGCAACTTTCCCTATAAGGAGATATTGATCATCTGGAAAACCTACATCAGCAGCAACAATCATTAATGGTACCTTTTTGTCCCCTGACTTTAATTCTTCATTCCAATTTCTTAGATTGCAGATGGCAGAAGACATGTTTCTTAAAAAGGCTGACCCCAAAGTTTTGTATATGAATGTTGAACTTTCTCAAATGCTTCTACCTACTTTTAACATGCTTACAATACATTTACCATGAGAAGACTTTCAGAATGCTTTGAAAAATGAAGCTGCATGACCCTAGCTGACAATTTTCTGGAAAAGATAAGCAGAGGCCAAAAAAAAAGAAAAGGTTACAAAATCAATGAATTGCACTATTTGAGGAACAAAAACCTGAAAACTTGTAGTCCTGAATTGGATAGATGTCTGGGTGAGATGGAGAAGGAAAGATGGTGTTGAACAGAAGCTTTGCCTCTAGTCTTCTTGTCTGAAAAATTTGCGATCTAAAGCTACTGATAGTTTGTTACCCGCTTTACTTGGAAGTTTCCATGTGCATTAAAGCAGAGAGCTGGGGTCATTGTTCATAGCTTTTGTACTAGTAACCCCTAAAAACTTTTCAATTGGATATTCATGACATCCACTAAACCTGCTTTTTAATATGTGTGGTCAATGGCAGTAGTCACAAAAACTTACTTCAAAAGGGCAAATGGAAATGCCAAATAGTTCTTATCATTCTGCAGTTGCGTTCATTAACAGTTCAGCTTTCTGAAAGCATCATTATGATTTATAAGATTCAACAACACTGACACCTACTGAACACAAAATACTGAAGTCCAAATACTTATGCTCTTGTTCCTCTTTGGTTTATTGTTTAAGCTTCTGACACATCCTCAGAGAAGGTTGCTCTTTGGGTGGGTTATTTTTTTGCTGGCTAAGATACTAGTCTGTTTGAACTTTTTATTTTGAAGAATCAGAAACTGGAACATTAAAGGAGAAGACACTGACAATTTTACAGCAGGTTAGTTCACTCAGTGTCTGATGCCTATAGCTCCACTGTCTGCAATGGTAATGTGTGGTGATGACCTGTGTCTGTGGTGACAGGTTTGTGGATTTTCATACCTTTGGAACATTCCTCTGTAAAATAAGGATTCATTTAGGCTGCCTTTGATTATGCACCAATAACAATAAACAGTGGCCTCTCCCATCCCTATCTGCTGTGTTGCTTAGAAACATATTGCTGGAGCAGAATTTGAGAAATCAAGTCTGTTGCCTGGTATTGCAGGCAGCCATATCATGATCACACTCATAAATGTACCAAGATAATAAACCAGCAGATGTTTTGCCTTTACTGTTTCTTTGGGAAGGCTCTATGATGCCCCCCTTCCCACATACCATTCTAGCACATCACCTCTTTCTCTTTGAACACACTGATGGTCTTTCCTCACTTGTTCTCCAGACTGAGTTACTCTTTCAAACATGAGCCAGCAATATTTCAGGTGACCTAGGTGGCATAATATTAGGATACAATGGCATCAAGATTTGTTTTTCTACTACAACTGTTCTCTTTTTCCATTCTGGCAGACTGTGGGACTACATTAGACTTTCCCATCATGCTATGGATCACAAGCATCCTCTACCCATTTTAATTTTTGTCACCTGTAGTTGATGAGCCCCCAGTTTAGAGTCAAAAATCTTATTTGGTCCCAAGTGCTAAATGTCTTACACACTGCACTACTAAACCTCAGCCCCCTCTCTTTGTTCCCCTGGACTGTCAGGGCCATTCAGTTTTTCCATATCCAAATTTTGTTGGCTTTAATGACATCCCCCAAATGACATCGCCTTTTTCAATCAGGGGCCTAGTGAAAATATTAAAATGAGTCTACTTCAAGACAAATTATTCTTTAAAAGGGAAGTGCTGAGGCTAGAGAAAATTTTGTCCTCACCACAATTATTTTCCTTTCAATTAGCTCTTTACATGCCGTGTGGTTCTTGGGGAACGCACATGTCTCCAAATACAGGTGTTTTTTTTCCCAACAAATGGACAGTAGCAAACAATTTTGTATGTCCAAGAGATAGATCTGTTGCATTTTTTTCTACTTATCTTCTACACAACTTAACAGACATGCCAAAATAATCAACTGGTGCAATTTGTTAGTGTGTGAACCCAAGCTGACTTCTCACTCTGCCCCTTTTCCCATTGAATTTTGTTCCATACTTGGTCTTAAAGATTTTCAATTTCAGTCTGAAGAGTCTTGCCCATATTTGAGGTCATATGACAGGATGACTAGTTGTTCAGATTTCTTTTAATCCTTTTTTAAATAGAGGTATTACACTCTGCAGCGCTATAACCTTGCTCTTGCACTTTTCTATTAGTGCCACAGAGAAAAGTTTACCCAAGACTGGAATTGTTGTCTTTTGCCCATATACTTTAACATCACCATTTAAAAATGCAGCAGTATATTTGGAGAGGAAAGGAGGAGAAGGGAACTTCTGATATTTTCTTTGAAGTCTGTCTCATCCCAATATTTATGAGGGAAGAACAGGCTATTTCTTTCTCTCACACTTTTATATTTTTTAAGCAGTTGAAGAATGCTTCCTGATTTTTATCGTGAGCAAGCTCCTCTTAAGCTCATCAATTCTCAAGACAGTCCTGTATTTCTCATTGATCAACAAGTTTTTCCACTGCTTATAGACTTTCTGCATGGCCGAGATATCTCCTCTGAAGCGTTTATTCATTCAGCGAGATCTAGAACTCCTTCCAATTATTGTTTACCCCTGTGCTCAAGGAACAATTTCCATGTTTTTGTAATTTTGCTTTGAAATTCCCAGCCTCTTACAAGCTCATTTAATAATGACTTTATATTTCAAAAGAAAACACTAGATAGCTTTAGCCATAGGCTTGGTCATTTTTTTTCAGTAATTTAAAACCACAGTAACTTGGGCTAGAGCTGTTTTCCACAAGCAGCTTGATCTGTAGGCTATTGCACACCTAAGCCCTACTACTAATGCATTTTTTTCACCATCAGGGAGACAGGCACCCATAATCACAGACTCAATAGAATAATTTAGGTTGGAGAAGGCCTTTAAGATCATCAGGTCCAATTGCTAACCTCACATTGCCAAGTCCACCATGAAAATATGTCCCTAAGTGCTGTATCTGCATGTCTTTTAAATACCTCTGGGGATGGTGACTCAACCACTTCCCTGGGCAGCCTGTTCTAATGTTTCTTGTCTAATAAGCTATCTCTAAGGACAGCTCTGGTTTTTTTTTGTCTCTTGACTCCAACCATTAATGTGGCATCAAAATTACCTTTTTTATTTCTTTCTAAGACCTGACAGAAAACCGTTTCTCTTAAAAAACACTGACTAGAGAAAGGTAGGAGAATAATATCTTACCTGCAGAATGAGACTGAGTTTGTATGTAACTATGCCCTTTCTAGATCTGCACAAAGACGGTAGTGTCTCAAAACATGTTTGGCTGGAGTTATCAGGCAAACCTTTCTAAAATCCTCTTATATTTCATGCAACCACTGCACATCAATAAAACTTGCAATATAAAGAGGTACAGAGGTGCTCATACACTCTCTAAATTTATTCTTTCAGAACAACTAGCCTGCCCTGTGTGGTCTCTGTACTTGTACCCCATTGCTATGACACATACACTAACTATATTCATATTGAGAAAAACCTGCTTATTCAGAATGCCACAATTACACAACTTTCAATAATAAATCTGAAGAGAAAAACATCCTCCAGTGTTAAGCAGGATTTTAAAATCTGAAGGTGCTGCTGAGGGCACAGAAGGAGTGCACTAGTCCAATCTCCAGTCAGCTTTGAAGTTTGATGGACATTTCCTTTGACCACTGTGATTGAGGGACGACAAGTTCCTTCAATGGACAGTGATTTCTAAAATGCATATATAATAAACAGGGCAGGTCTCGCCCGGCAGTTGCTCCGAGTTTCTCCGGCAGTTGCTCCTTACTCTCTTAACAGGTGTTCCTTGTCCTCTTCCTTCCTTTGTGTCGTTACTGCGACACCTTCCTTGAGTTTTTAGGCTCAAAATAAGAACTGGTTTTCCAGCCTGCAAGATAAACACAATTAAAGAAAAAAAATTCAAACCTACAATAAGAAGCAATTAAATTATCGGCTCCATGTCTCATCTTGAAATTTTGAAAAGTTGTGTAACTGCATATACCCTTGAATTTAATTTCCATTTAGAGTTTTTACATCATTTTTCTCTGACATTTTAACTTTCTGCCATTTTCATGTCTTGGGAGATGTGCTTTTAAGTATAAAGACTACACTTTTACATCTAAGAGACTAAACAAAGGAAACAGAACAATGATTATATGAGAGTTCCCTGTATTGTCCCTTTTCATAAAAGAAAAATATATATCACCATTATAAATAGGCCTAAGAGTAGCATATGAACAGTTTAAAAAATGGCTGCTGCTGACTCCTGACATCTGTTGATACCTTAAAGAGGGCTATTGTAGCCCCACAGCCAAGTTTTGAGATTTCAGCAGTTCAAGGCTGGTTTTGAGATTTGATTTAAAGTATTAAACGGGGGACTAAAACAAACTTTTGAGGGAAGACTAATTACTTCCTTAACTCTCAACTATACTTGAGAGACATATATAATATGTTGTCTAATACATTATAAAATTGAAAAGTGCAAGCAAAAACAAATTATAGGTGTTTGGCTCTAGACAGTGAATTAATGCAGCTCTGCAATAAATCAAAATGTACCAAGGTCATGCAATCTCAGTCGTTGTCCTAGCATCTTTCATAAAGTGCTTTGCAAACATAAATATTTTACATACTTCAAGTAAATAATACAGACATTTAAGAATATTACTAAATTGGTGGGTGATAAACACGAACATATTACATTATAGAGGATAGACTCAGACATGGTTAGTTAAAAAAGAGAAATTCCAATTCATCTCAGAAACACAAGAGAATCACAGAATGGTCTGGGTTGGCAGGGCCCCTAACGGTCATGTAATTCCAACCCCCCTGCCATGGGCAGAGACAACTTCCACTAGACCAGGCTTCTCAGGCCCCCATCCAAGCTGGCCTTGAACACTTCCAGGGACAGGGCATCCACAGCTTCTGTGGGCAACCTGTGCCTGTGCCTTACCACCCTCACAGCAAAGAATTTCTTCTTAATACCTAACCTCAACATCTTCTTTTTCACCTTGAAGTCATTCCCCCTTATCTTATCACTCTGGGCCTTTATAAAAGGTCCCTCTCCAACTCTCTTGCAGGCATCTTTAGGCACTGGGAGACTGCTCTAAAGTCTCCCTGAAGTCTCCTCTTCTCCAGGCTGAACAGCTCCAACTCTCTCAGCCTCTCTTCATAGGAGAAGTCCTCCAGCCCTCTGATCATCTTTTTAGCACTCCTCTGGACTCACTCCAGCAGGCCCATATCCTTCTTCTGTTGGAGCCCCAGAGCTAGATGCATTTCTCCAGGTGGGAGTCCAGAGATGTTAAACAGCGTCAGTCCCAATACTGACCCCTGAGGAATGCCACTCGTCACTGTTCTCCACATTGACATCAAGCCACAACTCTTTGGGTCTGACCATCCAGACAGTTCCTTACCCACCAAGTGGTCCATCCATCAAATCCATATCTCTCAAGTTTAGAGACAAGGATGTTGTGCAGCACAATATGAAATATTTTGCATAAGTTCAGGTAGATGATGTCTGGTTCTTTTCCCTTATCCACCATGAAAGTCTTCATCATATCACCTAGCAGGGAGAGGAGGGATGGACACAATAATTTATGAGGTTCCTTTCAATCTTGTCACCTACAATTTTATGACCTAATTCTCTCTTTATTGGATAAAGATTGCATAAACACCAGAAAATGTAGAAGTCAGGAAAGAATTTAAACTTTCAGGTATTGGAGCATAAACAACCTCTTAACTAGCACAAGAAGCAACTCTTCTCACCAGCAAGTCATTTTGTAAACACCCAAATCTTACCTCTCATGGGGAAACATCTGGTACCAAAAAGAGGATAATTTCTTTTTCCTCTAGTTAAAGCTTGCACACCTGAGGAAAAAAGCAAGCACTGAACACAGATGTCACCTTACATTTTACTCATAGAAAAGTGTAAAGTTGTGAGGATTATAGCATTATGCCCACCTACCTGTGCTGCTTTCTGTGACCAAAAAATGACCAGGATAATCCAGCAGCAGAAATTCAAATCAAAGATGATAATCTTTTATTCTGACAGTGTTTGGTGACCTTTCCCACTGACACAGGACTGATTTCTTCAGGTTGGCCATGAAGTTCTACAGAACAGTGAATGTAGTGAAAATATTCCTATTTAAGTCTTTTAAAGCTTATCTGCTTTTTGGTTTTTTTGAACCTCTAACCTTGGTAACTTCTCCCTTTGCTCAGGTACCATTTGTATCCACTTGCTCTGACACTGCAGAAATAACAGTATTTGTCAGTTTTCACCAGATTAAAATGTATTTATGTAGGAGAAAGAGATTTGGGGGTTTAAACTCAAAAGAAACATAAATTACATTTTCAGCTGAATTCTTGAGCTCATTTCTATCATTAAAATAAAAACGTCACAAAATTTTAGAACTTTTTCAAGTGCTTCTTCCACTTCTTTTCTACATGACCTGAATATGACGCAGATTTGCCAAGCAATGTTTATAACTCCAAGACTACATTTTTAATGTAGGCTTCAATTCAATTCACTAATTATTTTTTAATATTCATTTTTATCTATAAGTACCCCACTCTTACACAGTATTTTTACTAGTCTTATCCTAATGTGATAGAAAAATATGATTTATCAATATTCAGTTGTTCTTCCCATTGGGCTATGAATCCTTATTTCTTTTCCATGTGTGGTTCTCCATAAAAAAACACATATAAAACCACCTTTAAAATACATATATTCCATCTAAAAAGTTGTGATTTTACATTCTATCTGACAATTCTTTCTGAAATATATCTATTTTACTATTTTTTATTTTACTTTAAAAATTAATTTAGGGCACAGGTAGGAATCAGAAACCAGACTGGTTTCCATGAAAATCATGCAGAAGTCCCACTGACTTCAGCTGACCCCAGATTTCATCCATGTGTCAAAGTCCTTTGGAAGCAGTTCTCCGTCTGACAGAGGTGAACTGCTGAAAGTGTGTTTCAGTGAGGCTGCTATGGTCTGTATACCCAAAAAATATTCATCTCATGTCATCTGATATTTATCAAATTCTCTTACTCTAGAATTTCTTTCTCTCCTGAAAAAGTCTCACTGCCTTGCCCACATAAGAAAAAACCACTTCCTTCTCATCAGGATATCCTTTGATGTTTCTTCTTTAATTTCTTCTTCCATACAGCACCTAATCAGATTTGTGACTTAAAAGGGTCACCTAAGTTCTTATTATACTAGGAAAGGTTAGAGATGTGTTCTCAAAACTGACTTCAGGGTAATTAGAAAAAGAAATAGAGAAAAACAAAGAAACCAATGATAACCAAAGGGATAAGGCATAAAGGAGACAAGATGCATATCAAATATTATGCCCATCCACAGAAACATTTCTGTTCATGTTTGCATGCAGAAGCTGGAGTGAGACTAGGAGCACTATTTCTACACCTGTATAGCTCTAGCTGCCATGCCAGTGTGCACAAATATATTTTACAAGTCCCAAAAAGCTACAGCATAAAATCTTCCCAAAAGTTTGTTGCAAAATATATGCATCATTTGCTTATACAAAACAGCAATATTTTGGAAGCAAATGTAAAATCAATGTCCCTTTATAATGGGTGAATTTGTAAATGAGATTATCAGAACTGTCTATTAAAATGTGGTCTGTAATAAAAAGATACAGCATAATCTCCTGGCAGGAAGACAGATATACAGTATGAAGGCTGTCATTTGGCAGTTTGCTGACCCTGTGGTCTTTTTCCCAAATTATTCTCCATATCATGCAAACATTTTCAGAAATAAGTCCAACATCATTTTAAATTTCTCTGTTTTTTCTTGGATTTCTTTTATGGCAACTGATATTACCATACAAAGACTAAAACTACCAATCATACTAACTTAAACACATTACATAAAATTTAGCTGGCAGAAAGAATAATAAAAATGAAGATGAAGCAGGGGAAAATAAACAACTAGAAGGTATGGAGAAAGAGGGATCACTGAGAGAAAGATTCACAGCATGATCCCACAAGCTATCCCAGTATCCTCACAGACAGCATCAGTGATCAGGGCTACATACAGAATCTGATTAAAATTATTTACATGGGTCTAATACATATTTCTAGTAATTTTCTGCGAAGGCAGTCAGATGACTAAGTCATAAGACCTTTATCATGTGATTTTAGATTGAATAGTGTGAGATGCCTGTGGTTGGTAGCTACACCTGTGACTGGATTTTTACACAGGTTCAGTCTACTCATGGCATTTCTAATCCTACTGAATGGAGCCACAGCACTCCTGCAAACAGGGTTCTGGAGGATTCAGCACGGTGGCAATATTGGGTCCCAAATTGTCCTGTAATTGCATGCTTGAGTTTCTCTCTCTCTCATATATCAATTTCTTCTTATGTTTTTCTCCTCAAATGCGTTTTTCTCCTCAATTGCATGTTTCTCAAGATATACAAAAGCCATACACTCATCAACTTCTGCAAGGCTTCCAGGACTTTCTGTGGCAGTTTGCCCACAGCAGAGGTGGCTGAAAAGCAGATATTTGCAGCTTAACCAAGCTGAAAATTCTGCCTGAGAGAGAGGACATTTTCAGCTGTCTCCAACCATGGCAAATGTCCTGGAGGAGGCAAGTTATCAGAATGCAAAATACCCCATAAATGCAGGGAAGATACTAATTTTATCTCTATTGCCACACTGAGGACCCTAAAAGATAATCATTTAGCAATCAAGCCACCTGCCCCCAAGATAGCAGGCATATAATGCAACATAATGTTGTATACTATAAGGCTCCTAAATTTCCTTAATGACTTTTTTTTTCTTTCTTAATCCCTAAGAATGTGAAATATATTAAATTTCAAAAAAGTAAGAAAGAGAACAGAAACTGGTAATGTACTCAGAGTGGAAAGAAGGCTGGGTAATATATTCATTCTAATTGCATTAACCTTCCCCTATAATGAGAGGGGGGAAAGCCTACCATCTGTTTAAGTCATTAGTCAGTTCCATAATTAAAGGATTAAGATTAGCTCTAGTAATTTCATTACTTTTCCTGGGAAACTGAACATCTGACTATTTGAAACTAGTTTAATGCCATTGAAAACTGCTATTGATTAGCAACACATCTTTGGGAGATTGCCATCACCTCAAATTCAGTCCCATTGATTTATGCAGGATCATTTCCTAAAGTTGAATACCATGTCCAGTAAGGAAAATATTTTTGTCAATCTGATATAAATGAAAGTATATCATCAGAATAAAGTAATAGTTTGACCTCACACATTTCTGGTCTCATACACCGCAGTTTATGATTAGCCCTAATTTGTATTTCCAATCATTCAAGAACAGTGATAAATAAAAGGAGTGAAAAGGGCTGTCCTGTTCTTTTGCATAGCTTTTAAGAATTAAGCAGTTAGCCTCCTTTTAATTCAAAGTGATTGCGGACTATAATAAAGCAACAAAATCAAGGTGAGAAATGATCACATAAGCCAAATCTATTTAAAGGACCAAATCAACCTAATCCTGTCAAATGCCTTTTCTTTATCAGGGCAGCACTGCGGCAGGGATTTATCTGTGTATCTACAGACACTCATTAATTCCATCAGCAATCTTGTACTATCGATGCCAAATCATTATTTCTTAAATTCATCTAATTAGGATGGTAGATATCATCTATTATTTTATTTGATCTTGCATCCAACATTCTGATGAGATATTTAGGTTGTCAGAACCTAAAGTGCTGTTGCAGATCTTTGCCTGGTGTAAGCATAACTAAGAGCCTCGGGAGAACAGTCTCCTTCAATATATGCTGTTGCTTACAAGGTCTAAGGACTAGCATTTATATAAAAAGCTCTTCTAGGGTTCTGGTATCTTTTTAAACACTATTTTTATTCAAATCTTTTTATTCAAATCAACGTGGTACCCACCACAAGGGCCCCACAACATCTACAAGGGGCATTCTGTGTCACTCAACACATCCAAAAGCAACCCAAGGGGCAGGAAGTGTAACACTGCTTATGTTTGTCAATAACAGCAAGTAATTCTTGGCAATAAAGTTTACAACCACCAGTGAGGAGTTGTGGAAGAATCTCACAATAGTCCAAGTGACCCAAAGATAAAGTGGCAGGTGATGATCAGGGTTCTTAAAATCTAACTAAAATACTTGAAAAAAAAATTATCTGCCTTATCCTAATTTAGATAATGAATTGGTTTGCATTAACTATGAGCAAAAATTCAGTCATAGTGCCTTTTAGGAAATGCCAGCAGAGTGGTCTGAGGCAACACAATACACCAGGTATCAGCCATCTCTGTAAAAGGACTCGAGAGGAAAAAGCATTTTGCTATTTCCTTAAGCCACAACATGTTCATCCCCCACAAAGCATGTTGCCACGATGAGACCATGTCAAACAAAAGACTGGGAGAAACTAAACTGCATAGAGAGAAGGATGACAGAAAGATGTGAAGTTGGTTCAGCTGGAAAAAAGCGTGCATAGATTAAAGTTTAGCATGGAAAAGACACATTTGTTTGAGGGAATATGACCGAAGACAAGAAAAAACTGGTACTGACTGTTGTCCAAAAAGGTGTATGAGGAACAGTAATTCACCACAATATACAAGTTTTCCAAAGATTGGCAAGAGACTGGTTTTAAAGAGGAATTGTTTAATTTTGAGGGACAATGTGTTATTATATGGTAGAAGTCAAAGCAGTAGAATACTGGGGTGGTTAAATAAGTTTACAGAGACTAGCCAAGCTCACAAAGGCTGACTATTAAGTTACTATTCACATAGTATTTCTAATGCAGGCTCTGGTTTAAAGACTCCTGAAATCACTGTTTCTCAAAAGCTGGCACAAAACAACAAGGAAAATGGTCATTCATACTTTTTGAGGATGTAAATGGCTAGCCTTGTTTAATCTTGATTATCATGGTTTGGATGTTTGAACCTCCACTTTTATCTAAAACCACAATAATTTGTTTCTCCCTCTCCTGATCACACAAAATGGATGGTTTAGACTCAATGTCTGAAACAGGTATCACATCTTGAACACTTTTTTTTTACTAGATTATTTATCAGCTATTATGGGAGCTTAAACACTTCTTTTGCCCTTAGAAACTGATGCTTAAATATTATCAAATGTGAACAGAATTCAAACCCCAGTATAGCATTCATCTGACTAGATGTATTTACATTCAAACACCACACAGACAGAGTGAACACCATTTGTACTCAGTGGAGAAAGAAATGGATACTTGTAGAGGCCCCTCATTTTAACTCTATATATGAACAAATTTTATTAAACAGACTGTGTCCTAAAGTCCCCATTCTTCCTACCCCCCAGGATGGAGGGAACAGTGGCGAGCCCAGATGAAGATAGCCACACTTTGAAGTTTAAACACTGTGTCAGCTGAATGTTACCTTCAGTCGTGTTTCCACAATTCAGAACAGGCAAGAAAATTGAAAGTCCTTGCGAGTATAAGGTATATATTACACTTGTAAAGTTACATGTACCATGAGTGTGCATATAATATACCAGCTCCTATGGTTTGGGATTATTTTTCCTACTTCACCAGGAAATGGAAACAAAACTCAATGCTTTTCTAATGTTAGTTTGCTATAAATTCCTAGTCTTTAAGCTAATGGTGAAATAATGTTCCTCTCATTAGTTTAATGATCATATCGTGCTTAATACAAGCATTCCCCCCTCTTTTTTCCCTCTTCCATTAAGTCAGTCTAATAGTTGCAGACAATTTTCTTTCACTATGAAGCTGTCAATCTTTCTTCATATGTAACATGTCAGTCTGTTGTAGCACCAAATTAATGCAATGCATTTATCAGACTAAGACCTCTTTTTGTTTACTGACTCAAAAATTATTTTGAGCTATCTATAATGATGCATATTAATGGAGCATATTTTAAGAAGAAAACATTTAGATCATTTATAGATTTTCTGTTTTAACCATGATATGTGCTTTCTTGTCAGTGTTTGACTTAGAATAAACTAGCTGACACTTGGAAGAAAGGAAAGGAAGCTGAAACAGATGCAGAGGAAAAATCCCTCAGCTCACACTGAGCTGGCTGTTCCCCTGAGGCACCCAGAAAAAAAGACTTACTCATGGCAGTATGCAGCAATATAAAGTAACAGCAAAGTTTCCTTCTCTCATAATGATGCAGACTCTTCTCAGGAGTATGAAAAATAAAATAGTTATTTTTATATGATAGATTTTAGAAGAAAAAAACAGCAGTTTCATTGAAAGGATGAGGAACAAGAAGCAATAACAAAGCATTTGTCCAAGAGCTGCCATGTGAGACCTATTAGATGCTTAAGACCTTAGATATATTTGGCTTGACTGGAAATTTGGAGCCACTTTATTCTGGGCACGTGACCTATTCAGCCTTTCCGTTGGGATCTCCCACATTCAATAGTGTCACATCATCTAAGTTGACACCTACTTGCTGCAAAAGGACAGCCCTGCATTTCTATCGACACCGAGTTTGCATTTCAGGCCAGTCCTACCCTCAACTGTCTCTTACATCATTCTGTCTCTTGCTTATGTTTATCGCAGCTTCTTCAGCGTTCATACTGCTTTAAAAGAGAAAAAATGTATCTTTGGCCACAGTCCTGCCTCTGGTCAGTTGGAACAAAGCTGCTGTTCTTCACTTCTTTACAATAACAGACTTTATAGAATGAAAACCAGTAGCTTGGGGTGGGGGGGGGGAA
>VZRZ01004467.1:610210-634641 GCA_013398175.1 Climacteris rufus
GGGGGGGAGGGGGGGGCGAAGCCAACATTGCTTCAGCTTAGCTAAATTTAAGGGGCTGCTGTGCTTACTCCCTTTGTTCTTTTCAGAGGCTGGCATTCCCACACAAATCTGGTTGCTTCTTCCCTATTTCCATGAAAGTTTACATTAAGACAACCCATTTTAACTTTCCCTGTTGGGGTTTTTTTCCCATTTAATGTATAAGAAATACTTCTGAGTGTCCATACCTCAAGCAACCACTTCAGAGATACTGTATCAAACACTGTTCAGTTAACCCGTCAGTAATTTCATTACATTTTGGCCTTAGAAAATGAGGTACCTATTAATTATAGTATTAAGCTAACTGAGAAACAAACACTTTGTAATTCTGGCCTGTGACTTCAGTGGTTGTCAATTTTTTTGAAACAAGAGGCACTCTTCCTCCCTAAAATACATGCTGAGGGCCAAAAACCAACACTTTTCTAGGCTGTAGAATATGGAAAGAGAGATATTAATTGGCGTAAATATTTCAAACTACAGCTGCTCTGTCACTTACCTTAGGAAAAGGAGTGGGGCAGAAGACTGCCACAACCTGAGTCTGGCTTACTGATCCTAACACTGACGGCACTGGTCCTAACATCAAACCATGCTGTGAAGGGTACCACAGGAATGGGAATGACAGGCCATTTAGCTCATGCTACCGTTAATCTCTTAATCCATCTTGGCAGGACAATGCACTTAGGGGAAAAGATACAGGGAGTAACCTAGTTATTCATCTGCCAAGAAACCTTGTGCACTTATGAAATGGGGAAATGACCCAGGTGACTTGTTCATGCTCAGCAAACTGCTTGTGAACCTACTATTATCTCCTGTCATTTCTTAGAGCATAGGCAGGCTTTTAGTTTCACTCACATGAACAGCGTCGGGATTTTCTAAGGCTATGACTATGCCTTTGTTACAAAGTACAATATTTGTTGCCCTAAAAACACAACCAAACGAAAAGCCTCTGACTGAAGGGAGATCAGAAACAAAGACCATTAACTACCAATAACTCTATCATGTGAAAGGCACTGAACCAAAGTCGTCATATCTAGCTCTCCCCTTGTAAGCACTAGGTGAGGGTTCTTCCCATTTCTGCAGAAAACACACACATATTCACAGTGATAAGTCTTTGTGTAGCTGAGAACAGATCCGGCCATTCTCTCACACAGTTTCAACCAGACTGATTCTGAAGTTTTCATGGGGCGTTCAAGGACAAAAAAGGGGGGGGAATTGAAAAAACATTACTGACTGGCACAGCTGAAGAGCCCTTTCATGACATATCTGCATCACTCCTTTCTAATAGAGAGCTCTGATGGCTGTTGCAACATCTGACAGCCTCTGCGATCAACTAACCTTGCCCTTTCCTCCAGACCTCAGCCTTTCTTTTCTCTCCTCACTGTTGTAAGACCATGAGTGTTTTGGACAGAAGTGAACCATTTTCTAATTAGTAGTTTTTAACTTGATCCACCAGTGTCATTCACATGGAGACTAGTTTCCAGCAAGAACTGGAGGAGCTACTCCCATTCTTTATCTTTAAACCTGTATCTCTCACTCCTCTCTCTCTTCCCTTTTGCCAGGCTTTGAGAGCAGCATAGGATTTCCACTGACATCCACAGTCATCATTATCTCATAATGTCCCAGAGTCCAGCAGATTTTGGCTCTGGTTTTGCTCTGCTGCTTATGCAGTTTTCTCCACCCACAGCAGGGAGGACAGAGTCCAGCCAGCAGACACCCTTCTGCCTCCACCCCAAACCAGAGAGCCCCGAAACTGGGATCCAGCTCCCACAGAAGACCTTTCTGACCAGACCACTACTACACAGTAGATCAGAGGGAGCTCTCCAAGCCTGAATTTATCCCCTGTTTAATGCCACAGTAAAATACCTGTGAGCTTATTTCATGTGTGCAGCCAGTGACTGGAAGACCAGCATTTGATGAAATCTCAGGTTATTTCAGGCACAGAGCTGTGAATGAAACACACAGCAACTCCTGCATTGTTCTCCACAGTACACTCAAGGCCAGGCAAAACTGGGCATGCAGTGCAATCCACACTGCTCCAGGCACTGGTATTCAAAGGTGAAGAATACCAGTTCAAGGGCTGCAGATTTTAAATACCACCCTTTTTTTGCTTCTTGCATGCATCCCTATTTTTTTTTTCTAGCCTGCCTTTTACAATTCAATTCACCCATGTGCCTCTCTTCTGAAGCATATCACATTTGGTTTTTCTGAAATGACTATATTTAAATATATTTGCTTTAGCAAGTTGACATGTGTAAATGTCATTGTCTGTCACGGCTCACTGTTTCTCTTGCTTTCTAGAGAAGACAGTGTAGTGCAATGAGAAAGGCCACACAGCTGGACAGCATTGTGCTGCACCCTATATGTTTTCCTTTCAGACTGAAATGGACAATAAATGAATCTCTGCTCCTGCTGTGAGGAGGGAAGGAGGCCAATGTATCGCAACAGCTTTCAAACTCTCAGAGCCAGTTCCCAAAGCAGCTGAACTCTGACAAGCACTGTCAGAGTAACCAGCACTAAATGCAGGTTGGATGTCTATATTTTCAGAGGGCTTCTCTTAAGAAAGCAGATGCTGGAGCCATTTAGGAGGATTTGCTCCTGGATTCATACTGATTTGTTCCACTACAAATTAGTGTTACTCAGGTATTATTGAGAAGAAAGCTGAGGATGAATCAAAGAAACTGCTTTTCATCACAGTGCCAGAGCAATATAGCCTGGAGCATGGCGGACATGAAAGTGAGATATTAAAAGGAGGCCTTCTATGTTTCTAGTATTTTCTCTTCCTTTTATGTATATGTAAGTCTCTTGGAAGCTTGAGGAAGAATGGTTATTTCCCCAAAAGAGAGTCATACACAGTCTGCAAAACATTACAGACAATTTGTGACCTTTCTGGACAGAGCCATGCTCCTGGAGCAGAAAGCGCAGAGCCTAGTCCTGTGGAGTGTGCTTTAGAGCAGAACTGTGGTCCCACACACACAAAGGTTACCAGACCACAGCATATTAACTGAGCTGTTAGTCACTGCCATGAGTGATGAGACAAATCAGAATAATATGCTGGCCCTTCACTTTCAATAAAGGGTTAGAGTGGGAGGCTCAACTTCTGGCAATGGATAAAAGGGGAAGTTCCAAGAGAACACGAAAGAGAAACAATGTTTACAACAGTGTTTAAGCTTTTTCCTAAGCATAAAAGTGAATGCTCACTCCTTCTAACTTTGTCCTTTCTCAACATTTCCAATAAGGCTTAGCAGCAATGGAGTTGCATGTTATTGCTTAAACCAAGGCTGAAGAAGCCTCTGATTTTCAGAATAAATCCTTTTATTCTATCTCTTCTCTAGTTGAAATGGTGTTACAAACCAGTAACCAACACACTGTTCTGACTTCATGCTAATGCCAGACAACCACACTGACTGTGCTTCCACCCAGTGCCATCAAACTGTTGTGCTTCACCCACAGGTGCTACTACAGAATGGACTACTACAGAGCTCTGCCCATGAGATGGACTAAGAGGTAGGGATTGCACACCTGTCAGCTGAAGGAAAATGGGCTTTTCAGCCCCCTCCACACTTCAAAGAAAAGCAGGAGGTTTCAAAGCCTGCAGCACTGAATGTTTGCCATTTGATGGAAAAAGTGCTAGGCTATGTTCAGGTGAAATCAAAATTTTTATCAAGCACCAAAACACTAAAGTGCCTGAAAATACTGTTCGCAAGAAATCCCACATCCTTGATTTGGAAGCAATCTTGCACCATCTGTATAAGGTGTATATTTCCTACCTGACATCTATGCCATGCCTAGCATATTCTAACAGGAGACCTCATGTATGGAGCAGCTTGATTTGGGAAGAGGAAGTCAGACTGGAGAGCCATGGAATTATAAGAAACTTCAACAAATGCTCTGCATAGCAAAGCCTAGAAAGCAAAGAAAGAGATTCACACAAGATTTTCAAGTAGCATTACCAAATCACTCATAGCCTTCCTGTAGCAGACTGCTGTACTTTAGAAACTACTTCATCTCTACTGAGAAAATGCTGAAAGAATCCTTAACAAGAGCTGGTTTCTAAGCCCTTTAAAAACTCTGTCCCTTGGGAACTCAGAGTGGATGTTCTCGGTTTGTAACATGCTTACCAATCACCCTGTGCTCTGCAATGTTTTTCAGCCACTTCATGCTTAAGGTAATCTAATGACCTTAGCTGCAGGAAAAGTTTTGTTAATGCAAGTGCTAGAGGTCAGCACTAGTGGCAAGTGGAGGGAGAGTCAACGTGAAGCTGGCAGATTGCTTGGCACATGGACCAGAGACAAGTGAGCTGAAGCAGCAGGGAGGGAGAAAATCTGCTAGAGGAGGCTGTGGGAGAAAAAATGGAATGGTAATTCCTCCCCTCTTGTACATACCAAAGGACACAGTTTGAAAATTGCTTTTCTCCAATCCACCAGGATGGCTGCTCTGGGGAAAAACACATTTAATAAGTGTGCTCAAAATTGCGTCTTTTAAGCCCTTTTCAGCTGGCAGTTCTCTATTCTCTCCCCATTGCCAATTCTCATCCAGGTTTTTAAACACCTGTTTTTAAACTTTTGACACTTCAGTTTCTCTGCCAGATGTGATGAAGTTTCTCTCTGTGTCTCTTGCTCATAGTCTGATCTGCCAGTCTAGTCCAAATTATGGACAGTTCTTGCCCCTGTGGCAATCCTTTATGCTCACTGGATATTGTCCGAAAGTCTCTGCAGAAAAGAGATACCAGATACACAAAAAGGCACAATCAAAGAGCACTTTACATATGCCAACTATATCGCTTTGTCCAGATATTTCATAACATTCCTTCAACCATCTGGTCTCTTTGACTTGTCCACTCTGACAGATTTACTGTATTCATTTAAATTATTATTTTTTTTAATCTAAAATATTAGGCATTGGTTGAATTCCACAGGTCAATGAGTACAACTAGGAGAACTCTTTGCCGTTCATAACTTATCTTGTTTGGTTCATGTTCATAAATTATCCACAAAGGACTTTGATTTTTACTAATCTTCTCATTATTCAAGGCTCTTCGGCAAAAAAATTAATGCAAACATATTTCAGCATATTGATTCTGTCTGTGGACTAGTGACTTCTTCTATCTCTTCAGCTAACTATTATTTATGGCCTGCGAGCTTTCAATTGAGCAACATGGCATTCCCATACCTTGACTGGATGTTTGGGCCAAAACTATTGAGACTTTCCTGAGAAATACCATTCAGCTTTATCTGACACATCTCACTGAATAAGCTTCAGGTTTGAGCTATCATTGAGACACTTATGGAAACCAGAGCAGTAGAAAGAGAGGGTGGTTCTTGTTACCCACTTCATGACTTGAGCATAACCCAATTCCCTGCTTACTTGTGTTCACAGAGCAGAGTTGTTTTCCACAGCTTTCCAGATGACTTATTCCATAACTTACTAGCCAATAACAAAATTAGGGGTAGAGGAAGACCTGACTAAACAAAGGTTTATTGCTTTTTACCCTAGTGCTCTGTTTCTTTGTAGTCTACCTCACCTTGTTTAGGTCTAGCTTGGATATCTCTACATGAATGATGCAGATATATCTTCAGTTTATTCCAAAAATGAGGAAAAGACAGCCATGTTTTGTTCATTTACACTAGAAGAGGCAACGTACTTACCAAAACAAAATGAAGCCACCAGGAACAGTTTCCCAGTGTGTAGTACCAGGCTGGTTTCAGTAGATGCCCTCTGCAACATCCTCATCCAGCCTATCCTCAGGGCTGCCTTGGCACTGCTCTTTCAGACTCTGGCAGCACTCAAGGAAGCCTTCCCAGTCCTCAGGCTCCTAAGTGCCTTTGTCCCAAATAAGGCTCCATACCAAAACTAAAGCATCTGTCCCTTCATAAAGTTATGATTTCTCAGAGATTTTGAGGAGAGGCAACCATTATACCACCAGTTTCTGGGGAGATTTTATTTCTTATTTTTTCAAATTAGAAGAGTGGAAGAGGCAGACAAAGGGCTTTTATACCTTTTTACAGAGCAGTGATAAAAGCCAACAAAATCATAATAGCTGCCCATTTCTTGTTTAAAATGCTCTTGCTTGGCTTTAGAAAAGAGAAAACAACTCTTTAGTGTCATTTTGATCAGCACTGCCACCATCTGCACAAGCCTTAACTCATACAGCAGGGATTTGCAGACAAATTTCAACCAAGGTATCACCAACATTGTGTTTTCAGAGCTGACAGAATCCAAGAATAAGGAATTAAACAAAGTGGTTCACTGAGGAGATGAATTAGTTGACCCATGTTGCCAATCCATCACTGCAAAGTCTTCCACAGAAAAGTCAAATGGGGAAAAAAAAAAAAAGAGAAAGCCACAAATGAGAAAAAAAAGTTTCCTCAACACCACCAGATCTGTTCAATGTGAAAGAATGAGACAGAGAAAGCATATGTATTTATCTGGTGCATTGTTGAGCTCTAACTCTTTTTCCAGACTCAATCAATAATTTTTCTCTTTAAATTCCCCTGTCCACTGTACAGGAGTCAGCTTTGTTTGTTTACCAGTAGATAACCATCTTAATTAGACTACTGTATTGAAGCCCTATTCTCTTCAAGCACAGAAATAGTTTTGTTCCCTCTGGCATTGTTTTCCTTGGAGGTGTCTCTTGCTAAACTGAATCTTTTCCTGTTTAATGAAACAGAATAATGTAAATGCTGTCCTGTGATCTTTGTGCCCATGTCACTCCCACTCAACTGAAACTAGACAGGACCCAGTTAATTAGTACAAGCCATTAAAACCAAATAAGAAACAGTGTTAATGGCCTGCTTATTTATTTCTAAGCATCTCATTTCCACAGCATCGAAAACAATTGGAATCAAGGAAAAAGACAGCCAATTTTTTATGTTTTGAGCATGAAGCCTGTGCATACTGCAAGCAAATTCTTGTAGAAGCCATAGCAACATGGGAAGCAAGTCCTGGGTTACCAAGCAGGCTTTTCCAAGACCAGCAAGTGCACTATGCAGGAACCCTCATAGCACTGAGCCCTGTGCCATGTGCTGCTACTAGAGGTCTGAATCACTGTGGCACAAGAGCCATTGCAACCTCATTGCTAGCCACGGCCAACTCCCAACACCAGCAGTGTTTGTCAACCCACACAGAATTCAGTAAAGATTTACCTGTAAGAGAAGGCAAAACCTGACCCTACTCTGTGACATCCTACTGAAGATCTGTTACTTGTCATACACAGGCTCCTGTTCTCTGACCCTTAACAGGTACTGTGTGCCAATCCTGTAACAAATACCTAAACACAGGGCATGTTTAGGGGCACAGCAGCACCATCCTTGGCTTACAGTTCACATCACACCTTACAAAAACTGCTACTAAGACAAGAAGGTAAAAAAAAAATACTTTTGAAACTGTTGCCCTGAGTTTTGAAGTTCTGATGTTTTCATTCTTTTGTAACTGGCTCTCACACATTCTCTGTAAACATAGCCATGTTATTGTAATGATAACTTATTATTTACATTCCTTTCTCCTGGGCACAGAAGTTTGATGGACATTTCCTTTGACCAGTGTGATTGAGGGGTGGCAAAGCTGCTCCTCCAATCCACTATGATTTCTGAGACACATATATAATAAAGATGGGCGGGGTCCACCCAGCAGTTGTTCCTTTGCTCTCAGCAGGTGTCCGTCTCCTTCTTTCGTGTCGTTATTGCGACATGAAACTAGGAGAAACTCATTTTCCTGGAACAAAATTTCCATGGTCATAGGGCCAGAACAGTTCTGTCCTTCTGAAGAGGGCTATGAATAGAAGGGTTTTTCAGTAAAGAAATCTAGAGCCCTCCCTCACCCTCCTTTAGGACAAAGCTACCAAAAGTGCAGGACCACGTTCCTCCTCCACTTTCTTCCATCTGCATGTTAAATCCAGAAAGAAGGTTCCTCTTCATGGAGAAACCAAATCGTGGTCATCGGTCATGTCCGTTCTGCACTGCTTCAGCAATAAGGAGCAACAAGCAGCAGCACCAGGGGAAGAACCAAGCCAAGAGACCCACCAAAAGAAAAATACTTTTCACAAAGTGGGTGACTGGGAGAAGTGCTGAGGGGGAAGGAAGGGGCTAGACTGACAAAGTATAGGACTATGCCCAAGTCATGCCTTCTAAATCTGGGAATTTCTGTGTGAAACAAGGAGTTACAAAAGCTAGCAGAATATTTCTGTTCAGAGCATGCTTTGATGGCTGCCATTTTTTTCCCCTCAATATTGTGCTCTTGCAACCTGAGAAAATGTAGACTTTCAGTGCAAGCTAAGAAGATTGGCAGGAATTCTTACTCTGTCACTGACTTTCCTTGAAAATTGACTCCAGCAAACTGCTAGCTTTTTCACAGTCACAACCTAAAAATAAAGTGAAGCAGATAAAGGATGACAACATATCCAGTTCTGCAGAGCCACAGACAAAGATCCAAGTTAAACAGTTATTCCAGTGCATGCTCTCCATCACTGTTCTGTTCAGTAAGGGTAGGAAGTATTAAGATGTGGCTAATATTTTTCCACAGTTTCAGCATCAACCAAAGCAGGAGGTGATGCAAGAAAAGCACACATTTTACAGTAGGCACATTCCACAATGTCTGCACATTGCTTGTAACCCAGGGTTTCCACTCCACCCTTCCCCAAACCTCTTGTGCCACAAGCCAGCTTTGGAGACAGGAACCCAGCTTCCCCTCAGGCAAGAGTTCTTCCTCCCCACTTTGTGCTGATGTCAATCTGAGTGTGGGTGTTTTTCAGGTGCACTGCCTATGGACACTGGAAAAAGGAATAAGGAGGATGACTCAGTGAACTAAAATGCCAAACTCTGATATTCCCAGATATTATACCACCTGGTCATTGTATGTTTTTTTGGACCTGATCCAGCAGCCCTATTGTTATATTGTATCTGTTAAGGCTATTGTGTACTAAATAGCAGGAAGATTAATAAACACACCTTTGTTTAAAAAAGAAAAAGGCAAATTTCATTTTCTCAGTGGCCTTGAAGCTGTGCAATTAATGCTTGCCAATTCGAACACAATGTTTACTCATCTGTCCTTTACTGCAAGCAGTCATGATCATAGAAAAAGTTGGATAGTCTTCAGCTGCTCCCCACTTCAATTTGCTTTTTAATTAGTACTGATTCCAGGAAATTGGGTGGCTAGATTTTTCTGTGTGCTTTTATGTGATGTGACATTATACAGTGACATGATCAACAAATGCCCTCTTCTGGCCCTGGAATATTGCACCCACATCCG
The DNA here is from genome assembly GCA_013398175.1 of Climacteris rufus. Taxonomy (NCBI): domain Eukaryota; kingdom Metazoa; phylum Chordata; class Aves; order Passeriformes; family Climacteridae; genus Climacteris; species Climacteris rufus. The sequence goes on from VZRZ01004467.1 coordinate 619,490, forward strand.
TCATGCTTGCTTTCCACCCATGGTCCAGTGAAAGCAATTAGAAAATGAGCAAGTCTATTTCTATCCTAATCATGTTCATGGGCACAGATAAGGCATGGAATCTAATGATTAAGTTTAAATGAGATCATGTATGACTCCCAATAACTTGGACAAAAGCTATGAATAAAGTTAGCTTTGTTCTCAGACATCAACCACTTGAAGAAGTTCAGTTCCACTTACATGCTTGCCTTGTTATCCTCCTCCTACCCTTTCTCACCTACTAAAGAACTTCCCAGCAGTTCTTCAAAGTCTTTAAATTGTGCCCAAGTTTTAATATGGTGAAGATCAAGGGAATTTTACATATTTGAACTGGGCTACTCTTTAATCCCATAGCATTTTCAAATCATTTTTACAAAAAATATCATTTCTCTCTATTTTTCCCCCTCTTCCCTTCACACATGCTAAAATGACTGTACATTGGTCTAAAAGCTAGTGTCTAGACTTTAAGAAGTCCTAGAGATCAGATACAACTAGCAGCATCCAGGTTGCTCTGGATCCCACACACAGGGAGAACACTTTTATTTCATCTGACCCAACTCCATCCCTGTGAGGGTCCAAGAGCACACCAATTCTCCATCTCCACACTGACTTTTGTTACACGGCCCAGTAACTCAGGACATGACAGTGCATAACACACAGACCTTTTAGACTTTCTGTGTCTATTTGGTTAGGAATAATAATGCTTTTTGAATGACAATGCACACAGAAATCATGGGGATTTATTGAGTATAACCTACTGTAGTCTGTCTATCAAAGTGACAGTCACTTATAAAGTTCCTGTGCTTACTGTACTTAATGAATACTTCACAAATTTCTGCAGTATTATTTTTGCCTAACAGAGAGTTCTCTCATGATTTTTAGGGAGAAATTCCCTAAGGAGTAAAGAGATCTGCCTGAGCTCTTGGTAATCACAGCACATGCTGGTATTTGATCGATGCTGCTCACATATCATCCTTTCCCACTTGCTCTTTCCACAGCACAACACATTTTAGAAGTAACACTTCCATGGCTATTTCACAGTGCAATCTCATGACCTGTTTCAGAGCAATAGGGGAACACAGTTGTTGCCTAAAATGGGAGAAAGAAAACTTTGCAACAGTATTAGAATAGTAACATGAAAAAGCAGGTCCTTTATTGAAAGCTTTCAAAGTGCTAATGTGGCTATCTGCACAACTGGCATCAGATTTCTACAGTTTTTATAAGTTTAACAAACTAACATATCAATTGAATATTGTTCAATGAAAGGAGCATTCAATTAGATCATCTAGCCCCTGGGTTCTGCCCCATTGATGTCAGCCCAGGGGGGGCTTCTTTGCCTTATTTCTTGTTATGACTTCTCAGATTCTAGTTACAAAACCAAAATGTTCTCTCCTTGACAGCAAGACCAAATGGTAATTCAGGAACATGTTAGAAGGTTAGCTTATTGTTCTAAAATCTAAGAGAAAGGCTAGGAAAAGTACCAACAGTAGTCTACAGAGCTATGAATATATGAAAAATGTTTTAAAAAACAAAAGTCTTAAGGTATCACATTCCCCCTGTGTTTCTGACTGCCAACTTCCCTTGAGTGGGTATCAGAAGAACAATTCCCATTTTGCTTGAAATGTGAATGACCATAATGACTAAATCCTTTCTTTCTGGTGGGTGAAACTAGTTCTTTGTCCTTTCCAGCCATGTCTTATCAACAGTCCTACAAATAAGTGCTATTGTCCATGGAGTCAAACAACAAAAAGCTTGTCTTCGCTAAATTTGTTACTGTATGTCCTTGAAGATGTCTCCGGTCTTCCCTTCACTGTTTGTCAAATTCTCCCATCCCATGCTTGTTTCCAGTTTTCTTCTGAATAAGTGAGTCTGTGACCACCTGTTCTCCCTCTTAGCTCTGTCATAAAGCAGAGGTCAGCTCTCCTGCACACCCTTACACTTATGCTGGTCACTTCTCATTTTCAGTATTAGCAAGAAAACTGCCAGGCCAAGTCAAAAATCCTCCCTCACAAGTCCTTAAAGACAACCAAAATATCCATGCTTCTTTTTCTCAGACTTATGCTCAACATGCAGATGTTGCCTCTTGGGAAAACACACCTGCTTCAACAGTTCTTGTTCAAATTCAAATTCTCTAGCAACCTTCTAGCAGAACCATGCTGTCCCTGCTCCAGCAAAGGACAGTGACCCTGGAAGAACATTGACAATGGCAGTTCAGAGTCACTTCAAGGAGAAGTTCCCATTTCATCTGAAGCACATGTATCCCCAAGTTGGAGAACAATGGTCAGTTACCACACAGCTGATTAGCCCCAGAGGTAGACAGGCTCCTTCATCCTCCCCAACATCCTACAAACTCAAGACAAACCCAAATTCTCCCACCACAGTCAAAATACTGGTCTCCCAAGGAAGGAAAAAATAAAGTTCTTAAACTTCTCCTCTTTCCCAAATTTTTAGCAAATCACAACAGTTTTCCTGCCTGTTCAATAAGACAAAGGCTTCAGTGACACAGTTCACCTGAGAAAAAGGCTGCACAGCCCTGCCCACATAGCTTAGCGATTGACACTTGCTGGAGACTTAGCAGCTTCTCTCTGTTCAGTGCAGAGCACAGGCTCTGACAAAGTTGTCCTTGTGAACAGCCTAATTACTACTCATATTTCTCTGGCATCCATACAAAGCAGCACAGATGCAACAGGGATGTTTCTCCCAGAATGCCCTACAACCTCTGCCTAAACCAGGGAAATGTGATTCAACCCTCTCTTAAACCATCTCAAAATTGCTTCTTCTGAGAGCCCTGCCCATCAAATCCTTCTTTTATCTGCAGAGGGGTGGAGGGAAATTATTTGCTATCAGATGTTCAGCTGTATTTACTGATTTTAATAAAAAAAGGAGACTTGATAAAGGACACTTTGTTCCCAGTTAATGGCGCCGAAGGTTTATCATTGGAGATATTTGGCACCAGAGCTGAGGGGCAGTTTGTATTGATGCTGTTCAGCTGTGATTTGCCTCAGGTTAACTCATACTGTGTGTTCTGGTGCAGCTAATCTCTGTTTTTCCCATGAGCATAAAATAGTTGGTTTTGTTGGGGGAAAAAAAAATTAAGACAAAAAAAACCAACAAAAAGTCCTGTATATCCAGAGACGGCAAGGATTACTTGTAACTGCCATAATTTAAGGGCAAAAAGAACGCCCTTATCTCACCTTCAGAGTGGATTTAAAAATAAGAGCAGGAAGAGAAATTACTTGCTGAAAGGAAATTCTGAAGGGCATTTTTAGGGTGCAAATATGGATTTATGTAGCCTTCATGCTGTGCTCTGACATCTTTCAGGAACTTTGGCTTAGACAGATATTGAAAAGGAACTGGAACAGATACAGGTTCATCACTGACACACATTCAGTCATGATGCCTCTGTTGCATGCTTACCCACTGCCAGGTAAAATGCTAACTTTTCTCCTCATTAGAATCCTAAATGTACCACAAAAAAAGCTAGGAAATTTTTTATATAAATATTTGCAGCAGGGAGGAAGTGCACACGTGTCTGTTGACAAGTACACCACACCTGTGTTGGTAGAAAGCATGCTGCAAAGGAGAGAGCCTGTTGGTCCATTCCCAGCATCATCAGTCCTTTGCTTCTGTGCCAAATGAGAGAAAATACACTATTTCAGTAATGGTGGTGCTTTACACCTGTCTATGCCATACCTACTTCCAGGTATTACTGTCTGTGCATTAAACTCATTCTCAAGGGCATAAACTAACCTGCCTCAATGCAAATATGTCCATTCAGTGGAACTGCTTGTGGCACAGACATACATGAACAGCTGTATTGGTACAGCTGTATCTTCTGTAAAGAAGATATCTCACAAGAGCAAAATTACATCACAACCACTACATAAAGTATTTCTGTTGGTGAAATAAACCTATGCTTACATACACACACACATGTATCTGGCCTGTGGCACAAGAGAACAATTTTACCACCAATTATCCCCAGAAGAGTTAAGCAAAATCATCTTTGTTCATGTTCCTAATCCTTCCTCAGGAAGATGCCAGACTACAATATTGGCATGTAATTAAGGAAGGTAGCAATCCTGCTCATCTAATTGTGCAATTAAGATAATGTCACTTTACATTTCCATTTTGTAAAATACTTTGAGATCCTCAGATGAAAGCTCTACTGGTGCAAAGCATTTATACCTTCATCAATGAAGCAGATGGCATGTGGTACACTTGTTTGTGTGTGAGCCCTGTTGTCAGTGCTGTTATAATTAGTTAAGAGTCATCCCTTCTTCTGCTATTTGACACTTGGCAGGGGCTGGCATTTCCACAGAAGCAACTGTATCTTGGTGGCATATACTTAGACTGCTTCCATCACTGTTGTATCTGTGTAATTACATTTTTAGGAGTACTGTGCATGTATGGTCAAAACACAACACAACAAAGGTGTGCATCAACTAATGAACACTAGAGGAGACCTTGAGAGGCAACCTTGTCCATTGCTCTGCACAGACATAAGCATTTCGCAACGATTTAGTCTAACCTGTTTTAAAGACTGTCAGTTGGAGAAACTCGTGTCTTCTTAAAGAAGTATTAGTTTGTACTAAATACAATAGGGTTTCTAATCTCCAATCTTGAATTCACTTGGCAAAATATATGCCCATTATTTCTAGTCTTCTTTCATAAGGAATATTTTCCCTCCAAGGTCCTTACTCTTAGCAGCTATCTTTGTATACTTGTAGATTATTGTATATGGTACGTTGTATTCTTTTTCATTGCAGTGAGAAATATGCAAAGCATGTACCTCTCAGCTTCATCCATCTTCCTATTGCAAGCCCATGACTGAGTAAAAGGAACACTAGAAAAGTAAAAAAAAGGTAAGCACAGGACCTATCTTTCAAAGTAATTGCTGTTCAGCAGACCAAGGCTGGAAAGTAAGCATAAATGTGTTCTAATTATATCAGCCCCTGAGTTGTATTTTGGGTTTATTCATATGAATGAGAGTTACAGTGATTCTGCCATTGCCAACAGGAATAAAGCACCTTGAACCAGGATCTAGATAAATAAAAGTAAATATATTACTGATGCTGACTGTTGATAATCCACAAATAAACACAAAAGGAGAATTTGAGTAACTCATGTAAACATCATCACATGCAAGGCCAAGGAAGATGGTCAGCTGCACTTCCCTCCCAGCACAATGCATCCATGCAAAACACTCAGGACTTCCTTTGCACCTTAGAGTACCCATACCCTGTAATTAACTTCCACATTATGGAGATTTTATATATTTGAGTTGTTCTTAGACTCAGAGGAATGTTACCTGTATTTTTAATTCACATTCTCCAAATGCAATGATTACTTTTCTCCTAGAAGAAAAGAAGCAATGCCTAAGACAAAAGAAAATTGGCAGGGCTTTGCTCTGCTCTGTGCTTTACTGGTTTCCCACAAAGGAAATTAATTGCTGGGCTGAATCACACAATAAGCCTGTTTGGCTCATATCTAGTCTCTGACAGGTACCAACACCAGGTGCTTCAAATCCTCATAGACAGTCACACAGTAATGTTCCTATAGAGGATGTTTCTTCCTAAACCAAGGCACTTAAGACAGGTTAATATCTTGAAGCAGAAAGGCTCAAATCTTTAATCTTTTACTTGATCCCAGCTAGTGCAGCTACAGACATTCACTTGAGTAGAATCCTCTTTAGTCTAATTCAAGAGTGTCCAAAAGCAGTGAGTTTTAAAAAAGTTTTAAAAAAAGAAAATTTCATACTATCCTCCTTTCTTTACCAAATTATTTTAATTTCAGAAATAAAAATAAATTGTGAAAAGAAAGGTCCAAATTATACCTTTAAATATATGTTTGCTTTATATATTTTTATTTTTCATTACAATCTATTTAATCAAGTCCTAAAATTTCTGCTGTTTTCCTAAGACATTTTACATCTTAAATCCAAACCTGTGTACAGAGTTACCCTTGGTATCTTGTGGGCAATTTCCTTGAACAATTTAACTAAGCATCAAGACCTCAGGAAAGTCTACAATCTATCTTCCAGCCAAGTACGGATCGAGTTAACCAAAACCACTCTTTATTTGACTTATTTTTTCCTAAAATCTTTAGGAAGCAGAATTTGAGAATGTCTATGGATAGACAATTCTGTAGCCGCGCTGCTGGACGCGCTCTGCCGAGGGCTGGAGACAGACCCGAGGGCGCACGGCGTCCTGCACTGGCTTGCCCTGGTGGTACGGGGGCTGGCTGCCAAGCTGCAGCGCTTCTCCCCCAAGCAGGGTTCCAGCCGTGCCTAGCTGGACAGTGCCGGCTTCTCTGTTGAGCGGGTTGCCCGTAGCCCGGTGGTCTTCGGCGTGACGGCGAGAACAAAGACCAAGGAGGGGCCTCTGTCCAGTGATTTCAGCTCTTTATTAAGGGCAGGGCTGCAGGAGAAGGGTCCAGGAAAAGGTCCGGGAGCAGGAGCAGGAACGAGGGTCCGGGTGAGCTGACGGTCCTGGAACAGAGCCGCCGCTCTCCCAAAGATAGGGCTTTTTATGGGGAAAGGCAAGGGGGGGTACAACCAATGGGGGAACAGAAATTACAATATAACCAATGAGCAACCAAATATACAAGAACTTGCTAGAACATAACCATACGTGGAACATTACATAACTGGATAATAAACCAATGGAAACCACGTATGCAAACAGAAACCGAAAGGAATCACGGAATTGGTAACAGTGTCACCCTAACCAGAATCGCCGTCTCAGAGGGCAGTGTGCTGAGCTCTCTTCCACCATCGTCGAGGCTTGCTGGCTGTGGCTTTAGCCTCACACACTGCCACACAATTCCAGCATTTAAACGCTGAAAAGCTTGTCTCAATGTTTAGCCTAAATTTCTCTTGCTGCAATTCAAATCCATGCAGATTTGCCCAGTTTGTGTGTCATTACATATCTGTAGTGCAAACTCCTCCTAAACCAGATTGCCTTATACACCCTTGCCCTGAGTGTTTTGGCCACTGAGTGGTTACATGTGACTATTAAAAGTGGAGTGAGCAGTTCAGAGAGAGAGCAACTTCTGTCCACAGAATCGCAGTGTCCGTGAGCACAGCATTGGTGGTGATGCCATGGCTGCACAGTTGAATATGCACCATGACCTGACCTCCATCCAAGTGCAGCTCTGTGCACCAGATCCATCTTCCAAGATGATCTCCAGAGATCCACACCTTCTGGACACTGTACCTGAGAGGGCCAAACCCAGGCTTTTCAGTGTTGTTCAGTGGAAAGCCAGACTCATTGACCTGAGCAGTGAAACAGGTACAAGAACATCACGCTTGCCTGGATGGTTCTCAACATATAGATATATAGATATAGATGATAGATAGATAGATAGATAGATAGATAGATAGATAGATATACACACACACACATATATATACTGCATCTAATGCAAAGAGAAGAATTGTTGGGGAAAAAAGTGATCTCATCTTAAGGCAAAAATAGTTCATTCAGCATGGTATCAAAAAGTCTTATTTCTATTTTAAGTTTCTATCACTTCAACTCTTTCTTACTTTTCAAAAATAAATATATCAAAGTGTCAAAAAAAGAAGTTGCTTGGGATTAAAAGAGAAGGAGCTTCTTCTTTCAAGAAACAACATATTCCTTAAAGAATATCAAAAGAAAGTTACGTGGACTTTCTCAGAAAGTTTTCTTCAGAAATAAAATTAATCACAAAATGATTGCAAAATGTAGAAGATCCTTTGTCACCAAACATGCTTTCAAACACAGCATTTGGCAGAAAACATGTTACGAGAAAGAAGTCTGCCAAGATTTCAACTGTGGCTCAGGCTACCTGCTCACACTAAACAGCTGACACTTCTCTTTTCAAGACTTAGATCACCATCCAGCAAGTTGAACAGATCATGAAGACATAGTCACCATAGTACCAGCCACAGCCGCCATTGTTCTGGAGTTTTTTGGTTATCCGTGTACGCATCACTTGGTCTAGGTGACATTTCCATGTTGATCTTTCAGCCCAGTGTAGTTAACTGGCCTTACACAAGTTCTCTATGCTTTGGAGTTATCTTTATCTCCTGTGTGGAGTAGATATTTCCCTAGGAAGCTTTATACCATTACCCAAAGGAAAGCAAGGGCTGCTGGCTACCCAAATGCAGCCGTGTTTTGAAGTATGCTGTATTATTATTTATGTATGTACATACCATAGAATGGTTTGGGTTGGAAAGGACCTCAAAGCTCATCTAATTCCACCCCCTGCCATGGACAGGGACCCCTTCCCTTCCTTGCTTAAAGCCCCATCCAACCTGGCCTAAAACACTTCCAGGGATGGGGCATCCACAACTACTCTGTGCAACCTGTTTCAGCACCTTACCACACACACAATAAAGAATTTTTTTTCTAATAGCTAACCTAAATCTAGCCTCTTTCAGTTTAATTTATGGGTTCTTGGCAAGTTTATGGGAGAGATGAGCACAGATCAGAACAGGAGAAAAATGAGACTAGGCTGTTCTCCTGAGAAACTCAGACAGTCTTCAGAAGAAAGTAGTTATATTACACCATAATATTGTTAATTTTTCAACATATTCCAAATAGAAGTGAGACATTGTCAAATACCCGATAAGGCCTTGACAATTACAAAGCTCCTTAAATATTGATGTGAATTGAGTGGGTCATTTTATTTTTTGGCTTAGCAATATTTTACGTTCTATTACTTTGAGAGTACTCAAACATGGAAACAGGAGCAGGATGCACTATTATATGGGTAAAGCGCCGGAGAGAGCAATATGAAGAATAAATTGAAATCCAAATCTCATACACAAATTATTATTAACACTAATTTCTGCATATTACAAAGCAGCTTCTTTGCATGTATGACATTGCCTTTTGCACCCAAACATGACTTTAATTAAGATCTAACTTATTCATGACTATAATTCAGATCTAACTGCTACTCTAGTCAAATGAGTATAATTAGTCCCAGAGGGTAGATCTAAGAGAACTAGAGTTTCCTTTTTAGCTCTGCATTTAGGCAAAAACAATAGATGCTGGAAGATCCATCTGGAAACCTGGAAATGTAAAGAGTTTTACAGGGCCATTGGAGAAATTCTCAACAAAAATGTTGTTAAAAAGGACTTTCAAAAAGGCTCATTTAGTTTAATTTATTCTTGCAGACTACACAATAGGAGTGAAACAATAGAGGTGATTAACCAAAGTAAAGCTGATAAACTTTTCATAATTATTTCCTTGTTTATTAGGGAATAGAACCATTCTAGTTTGTTTAGCCCATTCACGTATAAATTTTTAAGGATTCATGAGGTGGGTATTCATTTTTATTCCGGTTCTGCAGAGAAAACAAATAAACCAACTCCCTGCATAAGCTGTCAGTGGCATAACCAAGTCAGAAGGAAGTTCTACACATATTCTATCAGCATTCAATTATTCCATGTCCTGACTCATAGCATACTCCATCCAGAAGGCAAAACAATGAAGACAATTCAGTGCATATGATTTCTTCTTTCTTCTAATATGTCATCAAATCCCTACAGCCACTTTGATTTTCACCCAACTCCTCCCCACACACTTCCCAGTTCCTTTGCCCCTTGTCCACAAGGCACTAACTTCACCTTTCTCTGCCAAAGCACTCCTCATCCAGTTCCCCTGTCCTGAAGGAAAGCAAATAGAAACTGGTTTTGCAGTAAGGACCACCTCATTTGCCAGCTGCCCCAATGTCAAATCAGCTTTTAAAACAGATTGCAAGAAATTATTGCTCAGACCCAGCTTAAATTTTCATGTGCTCTGCCATGACTCTGTGCTTGGTGATTGAGCAGTTCAGAGGCATACACTTGGATTGTTGTACGTTTAAACTGTCCACTGGTTTGGTCACTGCTAATGTGTGAACTGCAAGGTGAAGTGTGAGTTTCCAGACACTGAACTCTGGGGACTGGCGCTCTTCTGAATTTTACAGCTGACTTTTAGTCTATCTGTACCAGGGGCTCCACAAGGTGCTTGAGGTTTCCATGCTATGCTTGAGAAAAACCTCAACGACTCAAGAAACCTTTTGGTGGAAAACACCATCACATGACCACCCTAGCTTGCCCTCTGGTTCACAGAGGACCAAGAGCTGAGTCACTGAATATTTGATGGTCTTACTAGAGACAAAGCAGCAGTGCAGGTGCTACCCTGTGCAGTCCTTCAGTATGATGTAGCCTTGGCCATTGCTATGTGCTAATAGCAACTATTTTTCTGTTTATATTCACTACAGACAAAACTTCACATTTCCCAGGAATATGTCCATCAACTAAATTCCCAAGGCTCAGTGACAGACAAGCATGACATCTTAGAAATGTGCACACATTCTTAACACTCATTTGAAGTAAATAGGGCTCAGTATATGCCTAATTTAAAGCATATGGTAACTGCCTTCTTAAACTGAGATTTCTCTTAGTTTCTCTTATCTGTAAGTGCAACCTGTTTCAAAATGATTCCCAGAGTGGAAAAAAAATAAAAACAAATACAGTCGATTTCACAAGGAAAGAGGAAAGTTCAGCTCAATGTTATGACAGCTAATGCAGGAGGCTTGTAAGGCCACAGTCAGCTGGTGTGGTGCCTTTATGGAAGGCATTATTAAACGGGTGTGACATGAACTCAGATTGCTTTTGACAAAAGTTAGAGAGGTGCTTTTTAGATTTTGTATCAGAATACATACATGCAAGAAGCAAAAAGGAAAAAAAACTTTTTAGCCAATATTTTTGGAGTGAACTCACTTGACCAGCTGATAAAATCAGGGTTTTATTCTGGTCTCAACATGCTTTTTCAACTGTGCATTTCCATCATTTTCACTAATTTTCACCTCTGTATGCAAAAAGACAGACTTTCATGAGTAACCATTTCTTTAATTTTTTGCCATTTGTCATAAGGTCCCTGATAAAAATGACATAAGAATGTTATGAACATTGTTGAGAAAGTTGTTTTGATCTCAATCTCAACCCAGAGAAGAGCCTTCAAATTTTAACAGGGAGATGGAAGGTTTGTTTAATTTTCAGAGGCATTTCTGAATTTTTACATCCCACAGAACCCCATCGGGAGAAGACAATGTCACTTTAGGAGGAGATAACTGGACTGTCCTTACTAAATTGCTTTTGACTCAATCAGGTCTTAAGGTGATGCACTGCTTCAAATTATACAAGTATTTTTATCTAAGAAATATATTGAACAAAGCGTATATGAGGTTCTGTGCCGTAATTGACCCTATGCAGTGCTAAACAAAAGCTAAATCTGGACCAGGACTAAGAGGCTGAGAGATCAAAAATGCAATTTACACTGCCTTGTGATTGGTTCAAGGTGAAGTTGTACTCCACGTATCCTTTACCAAGGGTTGTACAATGGACATCTGTGTGCATAGCAGTAGTAGTGCTCTGCTTGGTATGCAAAATTGAACAGTTTGTGCATGCTACATAATGAAAGACAATGGAGAGTCAACTCAGAGAGGAAATAAAAACCTATTAGATTATCTGTTTCATCTCCTTACCACTATAAGACTTCACTCTATAATAATTTCATATCATTTATTCTATTCTAGTTTAAAGTGCCTGGGGTGAAGAAACTTCCCCTGAGATATTATTCATAGCTTGATAGATCTCAGTATGTGGAAGCATTTCCTAATATACAACACTCCTGTTTCTCTTTCAAAATTTCATCCCATTACTCCTGGGCACCTGCCCTAAATCAATATTTCTTTTCCTTCCATTATTTGTCACCTTCAAGTTTCAGCAACCCACCCGTTATGCTCCCATTTAACAATCCCATAATACGCAGCAGATTTAATCTTTTCTAGTAGCATAAATCGTCTTCTCAGCACCTCTGTTATTTGTGTCTTCCCCCCACAGTGTTTCTTAACCTCCAGCTGAGGACAGGGCAAGAGGGGCTCTGGGAAGCCTTGGCTTCATACCCCTCAGCCTGGATTCCCAACCATGGCCAGCTTTGGCTGGGTTCATGGTGCTTCACGATGCAAATGTATTCTGCTCCTTTGCATAATGTGTAGTGCAGGAGTATAAATCCATGTGTAATTCCTTGATTGCAGGTTTCTATTTAAAATGGATGTAGGCCATGTAGCAATCCAGGCAGTTAAAGAACAATTAGAAATTAAATCCACTTCTTCTTTCCATGCGTTTTTCTTAAAGGCTGGCAGGTGGCAGTGCATCCTTAGGAATTAGCCATGGAAACGTGTCCACTGCAATGGCCATTTGTCACTTTTCTAACTGGGAGTCGGTCTCTTTCTTTTCTCCCTCCTCTTTCATGTCACATCTCTTCTTTTTCATATTTATTTTCCTTCCTTATCTCAAAGATTTTTTTTTCACATCCCTGCATGGAAAACAATTTAATTCAATGTGTTTCACATCCTGTCCACATGTGTTCAGTTATAACAACACTTTTGGTTTATTCCTAAAGGTGGTCTATTCTCACAGACATTTGGAAAAGTTAACCTGCAAGGTCAGTAAGAGTGACACTGAAATGAATCAAGCTGTTTTGGGCAAAATCTGAAATGAAAAGGAAATCTGAAATAACAATCTTGCTGATGCAAAGGGTATCAGCCAGCTAGCTCAGTCTGCCATAGAAATATGCATTGCTGGTCTTTGATAAAAGAGCAAAAACTTATCTGTTTTTTTCAGGAAGCCCAGATGAGACTGAAAACACTGTGGGAGAGGAGAAAAACAACACTGATACCATTTGTGTGTTGTCTCACCTCAGGCAGAGAGGCAGTCTGTGTTTCAGGCAACCATAAATAACATCTTGGGGAGAATGGAGGGGCATCCCAGAAGCATCTCCTGAATCAGAGACCACTCCCATGCACTAGAGGCTCCGTTCCCAGGCCCCAGTGCTGTGTGGTGGGATGAGGGAGAGCTTGTCAGACTGTCACTTAAAAGTCACTATTTGGACAGGGATGGAGAGCAGGGGCACATCTGCTGCCCTCAGTCCAGCCCAGGGGGTCTGTGGGAAAGCAAAGGACTGAGCAGCTGCCCCCAAAATATGTGACTGCAGAGAACCCCAAGAAGCTCCTTATGCAGGTTTAAATCACCTTGCTCCTCATCCTCCCCACCCTGGCTTCAAAGCAGGTGCTCAAACACTGGGCTGGCCACTTGAAAGAAAAGAGCAAAAGGAGATGGGGCAGCAGTTTTGGGATGAGACAACTCAGGGGTGGCTTTCTGGGAATGGAGGAAGCCAATAGGATAGTGCCCAAACAGGAAGGGGCTGGAAGCAAGCGAGGCACAAACAGGAGAAAAGGCATATGACTACATGGCAAGAGCAGAGGCATGTCCAGATGTAGAGTGAGACCAGAACTAAAGCCCATAGCCCTGGGGAAGAAGTGACGCCCTCTTCCTCTGAATGCCAAACCCATGGACAGACAAGCTGGCACTACCTGAGATGGCAGCATAGTAGGGAGGAAAAAGGCAGGACAGTCATGACTGCTCTACTGCAGGCAGTCTCTACCCATCCCTCATCTGCACAGCCTTTTGCTGAAAGAGACATTCACAGGGGTGACTCTTGCCCCAACACCACAGAAGCAATACACCTTTTCAGGTATGCTACTATCCTGGCCTATCCCCCATCATCCACCTTTCCAGACACAGGTCTTTCCTCCCCATTCTCAAGGCAGGAGTGGAGAATGGCTTCAGGAGCAATTGACCCCAATTGACCCCTCCTCACAGTCACAACCCCCCCAAAGCTGCTGAGATCCTGCCAGCACTGCAGATGTCTTCTCCCTTTGCTCCCACCAAACTCCAACAAAAGCAAACTGTTGTCACACTGTCAGTCTGTAACCAAACCCTCCCAGTCCTCAGAGAGCTCTGTGGCTCCCCACCCTGCCCCACAGCCCTCAGAGCTTTCCTCTCACCCCAGAGCCCACAGGAAGCATTTCCAGCTGCACTGCTCCCAGCCCACCTCTGCTAAGTTGAGCTCTGCCCAACCTGCCAAAATGCCTTCAGCCTATTCCAGCCATGAAAATTACTCTGAGCATTTATTTTTATTTTTGTAAGTTTATCAGCTAATTGCTGTTGCCTCTTGGTTATGGCTGTGAAAGACCTTTACCCTTCAACTACTCCATCTTGGCACTGTGATGCAGGCTCACATTTCAGTGTTTTAAGTTATGAACCATTATCTTACTCCCCAGTTCCTCATTATGGTACTGATCCAAAATCAACCGAGGCTTTCCTCTGGTTTCAGTGCTTTGTGGATCAGAGTGACAGCCCCGGCACAGCAGCATCTGGCACGTTGATCGGTGCTTTGAGTGAGCTGTTATCCAAAGGGAGTTCAGAAGAAAATGGCCAATAACATTTGGAGGCAAGGGCAGAGTGTTATGGAAGAGATCAGCAATGGGCATTTAAAAAGCACTACGAGGTAGAAAGCAACAGCTCCCTGAAGTGGTTCAAACATCCCTTGCAAGGAGATGCATGGCTAAGAGTGTGCAGCTTGGCTGAATAAGCAAGCACACAGGTGACAGACCAGGTAAGAACAGAAGGAGAACTGCAATGAAATTTCAGACTAAACACCAAGAAAAAGTCCCCAGACAGATCTCTGCTTGGCTTCTGGAATACTCTCCAACAGAAGAGAGTGCCAAGCTATCAACTGGTCTATTTAAATGCAGATTTGACAAAGCACCAATAAATACTCTATTGAGAACAATTCTACAGTGACAAAGCTACGGATGCTCTTACAAAAGCTTTTTTGATTGCTAGACTATGGGATTTTTAGGATACTAACTGGAAAAATGACAATTCTTCCCTCCTTTGAGATAAAAACCAAAGGAGCCATGCCAAATTACTGTACCATATATGCAAATATCTGAATGCAAATTATGTTGTTATCCTTGTGTATACTCCCAAGGAGCCATAACATCTTTTAAGCCCTTTCTTCTTCACATACAGTGGATGTAGCCATCCGTGACAAATTTGTGTTTTCTTTTCTGAGAAGTAATATACTGTATTCCTCAGCGGCAGAGAAGTGAATGGAGCTGCCATTTACAAAATTTAAATGTTTACACCCAGAGGGCAATTAAGTCAGTTTCCTATGATAATGTTATAAATGAAATGCTAATAAGTACTGTAAATGGCCGTGTAATCACATCCCATCATTTGCCAATTATGG
>VZRZ01004467.1:634667-649092 GCA_013398175.1 Climacteris rufus
CACAATGCGGGGGGGGGGGGGGGAGGGCGGGGAAGAGCTGAAAGCCAGCAGTAGAGCTGAAGATGACGTAGTACTTTAAATGAAAAAATGCAGGTACTGTGTAATGTGCAGCCCTGACAGAGGCATTTTTTAACAGGAATTCAATTTTTTAAGCAATGTCTGATTTCACCTTGTATTATCATGTCAGTAGTAATAACAGATTGCTCTGACACAGGCATTTTGTTACAAGTATTACCAAGGGATTTATAGAGCCAAAATCTGAGATTTCAAAGGAACTGGAGAGCACACCTACTTCAGCAGCTGCACAGTGCCCAGGGGTGGTTTTGCCTGGGCTCCAAGGCTATAGTACAATGTTGTGCTCTGGAAACTGTTTAGATCCTTTGTTGTGCAATTGTGTCTCAGTAGGAAGTCCTTAAACAGAACTTATTTCCTATAACTCTGTGCCAAAACGGTTTCTGGACGATCCTTCTCTCTACCACCTCAGGGAGCAATTTTATCCCACTCTCAAACAGATGTAGGAACTTACTTTCAGTAAGAGCTCCGACTTTTAAGTCTCAGAGGATGTCAGTAAAGCTTTTTTGAATGTCATAGATTAAAGCAGCTCAGGCTATGAACTACTTGGCATGTAAAACCTTCCTAAAACAAACCAGACTTTGGCCTAGAAGATCCATGTCATGGGAAAGGGTGCACATATTGAAGTACTGAGAACTCCTGTTAACCCCATTACACACATGAGTAAACAAAAAGCAAAGTCCACAAAGGCTTCTTCACGATCAAGCCTTCTCCCAAGGAGTCAGGCAGGACCCAGAATCACTTCTGCTAACACTAGTCAGATGCCACAAAAGCTACTCATCAATTTGATGACTGAAGGTCAGAGTTTTGTTTGTTCTGAAACATTTTCCTGGACAATGTTTGAGGGACAATGGGGAGGGAAATTGTTGGATTATTGAAATGAGAAAAATATAATCAAGATTCACCAAACTAACATTTAAATGAATATATCTCACCATAGCTATTAGAGCATAAGGTCTTAAGTAGAACAGAAGTTTCCTTGACTCAGTCCTGGGGTTCTCTACATGAAGACACCATTTCCCAAAGCCAGTACAGTCAGTGCAAAGCAATCAACAGAATGCAGAGGAAAACCCTTTTACACTAACGCAGGATTGTTTGGTTCCACAACAGCAGCACACATCCATTTTGCACCAAAAATAAAAATTCAGGTGCCCCGGTGCCAGACCTTTTTCTAAGGCAGCAAAATTATTGTCTTCTCATCATAATGGAAACTGTACTTTAAGACTGTAATGCCTTCTTCAAACCATGAAAAGCCACATCAGATATCAGAATGCATAAAATTTGAAAGTAATACCTCTGACATTCATTCTTTTAGCCTTTGAACCCTTAGGGATCATATTTTCAAAATCTTCTCCGCCACTAAAATATATCAGGAACTTTTTAAACAAAGCCTGAGAATCTCACCTAACTATGCAACTCCAGAAAATGATACTTATTTTTACAGTAAAGAGAATCAATCAACATATAGCAACACAGAGCTGGCAAGATCATCCATAGGTAAACACTAGGAATGAACAGGGAGCCTCATGTTCACAGCTGCCCCAGAAGACAATGAGTGAAATAGGAATTACAATACTATCCCAAGAACTCTGCCAATTTTATATACTTAGACTATTTCACAAATTAAAGGCCTTCAGACACTCAAGGCAGTTTTCTATCCATGAACACAGGACAGGATAACAACACTCACAGTACTACCATGTTATATTTCTCAGTCTGAACTAAACTATGGTACTTTTGACTGGGCTTTGCAGGTCAGATGCTGAATTTTATACACCCTCTTCCTTGATGGTTATTGATCATAAGCACTGGCCAGAAGACTGCAATAAACATGCATAATAAACAAATATAACTACTGCATAGGAGAAAATTACTTGACATTGATGGTAATTAGTGGGCAATTTCCATGCTTATATTTGGTTTTAAACAAGGCCATGTAACATTTTTGTTCCTATTGTGGAAGATGAAGCATGACAGACAAAGCAAGTCAAGAGCTTGACCTCTGACAGTGTAAGAAGAGACAAAAGTTCTACAAATCACTGTGCAAAGCATGTTGTTATATTTTAATGTGTTCATTTTGCGAGGCCTGGTTTTTGGTAGTGGGGGAGCCACAGAGGTGGCTTCTATGAGAAGCTGCTGAAAGCTTCCACCATGTCCAGCAGAGCCAATCCTTGAGCACTCTGAGGATGGACGTGCCGCTGGCCAAGGCTGGGCCAATTAGAGATGGAGGTAACACCTCTGCGATAACATATTTAAGAAGAAATCAAAACAAAGTTGGGAGGCACAGTTTTAATTCCAGCCAGAGAAGAGGAGGAGGTGAGAACACGTGAGAGAAACAACAATGGAGACACCAAGGGCAGTGAAGAAGGAGGGGAAGGAGGTGCTCCAGGCGCCGGAGCCGAGGTGTCCCTGCAGCCTGTGGTGAGGACATGGAGAAGCAGGTTGTCCCCCCTGCAGCCCATGGAGGCCCACAGGGGATGCAGAGATCCACCCACAGCCTGTGGGGAAGGTGCCCACACCGGAGCAGGGGGATGCCCAGACTGGGCTGTGGTCCAGTGGGAGGAATTCATGCTGCAGCAGTTTTGGGAGGAGTGCTGCTCACAAGACTGGAACCACGTTGGAGAGAAGTTCACAGACAACTGTCTCCTGTGGGAGGGGTCCCCACGGTTCTTGCAGGGAAACAACTTCTCTCCCTGAGCAGCGGAAAAAAATCCTGGGTGACGAATTGACCACAACCCCCACCCCTGTCTCCCTGCACCATCGGTGGAAGGAGGGAGGGGTTGGGGTGGGAAAAAGCTGTTTCAAGGGCTTGTTTTACTTCTCAGTATCCTACTCTGATTTTGTTAGCAATAAATTCACTTAATATCTTTAAGTTGAGCCTGTTTTGCCCTTGATTGCAATTGATAAGTGTTTTCTCACAGTCCTTATCTCAACTCATTAACCCTTTGTTAAATTTTCTCTCCTCTGTCTGGCTGTGGAGCAGGGGAGAGTGAGTGAGCAGTAGTTCGTGGGTGCCTGGCATCTGGCCAGTGTCAAACCACAACATACAACTCAGCAGCTTTGGAGAGTAAGGTAGCAAACATTCTAAAGGCTCACAGGAACTACAAAGCATGTCAGAAGAGTAAGTCTACCTGCCCACCAACATCTAGAAGGACATTGGTATGCACGAAGCCTCACCTATTTTTTAGCAGTGCTAAAAAGTCTGTGACCCTTCTAGTCTGGACGAGTAAGAAAAGAGTGAACAGCCCTGTGGCAACCTCACCTGAAATCTGAGTTTACTTTTGAACACCACCACCCCTATGAGTGGGGTAGAGTCAGGGGGGTTGTTAAAATTGACCTTTTCTTTCCAGGCACCTGGGCTCTGTGCAGGCACTGCTCAGCATCCCACTCATACTGACAGGCAGTTGTTTGAGCACATATTTGATCTGGGGGTTTGCCTTCTGATGCACAAAGGGAAATACTTTTCTTTGTTGAATTCCATACATGCCCTTGCCTACCAGTAATCTAGATGAACTCCAATCCATGAAGGACTACCAGAAGGACTACAGGGACTACATTAGTGTTTTGTTTTTCTTTCCAGTTCTGCTCAGCCTGCTCTCCTCACAATGTAGAGTAATAAGAAAAATGAAAAAATTGGAAGCTCAGACAAGCATTTAAAAGACAAGCATCCCATTCACTACCCTTCTTTTCATGACCAAGCCAGACACCATGACCCATCCATACACTCAACATGCTCTCCATGCCACACTTTGCTTACCTTTGCAGCCTGACCTCTGACCATACTTGTAATGAGGAGCACCATCCCCCGCACACAGCCAAGGCTTCTTTAGCTGAAAGCTCCTGGCTGGAGAGGAGCAGGGGTTCTGGAAGACACCATCTCAGTGCTTTCCCTCAGAGCAACTACCAGAAAAGAACAAGGCTGCTGAGGAGGGGAAGATCAGGCCCCATCCATACACCTCACCACAGCCTGGTGAAATGCCCTGACAGCCAGGATTCTGCTGGAGGACTGCCTGCAATGCACACAGTAGTGAAAGATACAGGACAAAGAACTGCAGTGTTTTGGATTTATATTTTTTAAAGAACCCCACGGGTGAAAACGATGAACAAGAAATGGGGAATAGTAGTGCCAAAACTTCCCCTGTGCAATGTTTCCTCATTTCTTACTCAGCAACAGCTTTTTAAATCCTTTCTCCGGCTGGAAAAAGAATTCCATGCAGAGGAATCAAAAAATTCGCTAGCACTTCTTGAACACTGTTTAAGATCCATGTTGGACCAGGTGATCATAGAGGTCTCTTACAACCTCAGTGTTTCTGTGATTACTCTGACAACACATGAACTTGTTTTCTACTTGAAAGCCTTCTGATTTCATCCTGCTTGAAACACTAGTAAAGCTACAAAAGGAAGCAAATCCCAAGGAGTTTTCATGAGCTGTGCATATTAGGGAGAAAATGAAAGAACAAAACACATGAAACAGGGCAGCCAAAAATCCAGCAGGGATATCAAACTATTGATATGCTTAAAGCAACAGAAGATAAATGGGAGGAAATTTCAAACAGGTGAAAGGAATGGTGAGTATGGATTCACAGAGTTAGGAAGCATGACTTAGCACCTCTCATGGAGACGGGAAGACTAAACAATTACTTTTATAAAATTTATGTACTAGGCATTCATGTCTAAACATGATTCACAAATTAAACATGACTTACAAGATGAGAGAGCTTCCCTTTCACCAGTTTCCCCTGCCTTTCACAGACTCCCACTGGAAGGCATCAAACCCAGCTCAAGACACAAAGGCAAGCAAGCTGTCCTGGGCTACTGCATTATCAGGAAGGTCCTGGATGCTGAAGTCAGTGAAATGGCTTAAAGCAACAGTGCAGGGATGAGACAAGAATCTGGCTCCACATTCACTATTTGGGATTTTCTTCCTGGAATATTAGCTGCAAGTAAAAGAAATAAAAGTAATAACACTCAGTTTTACTCACAAAAGGACATAAATATGACTTAGTATGCCCAAGGAACAGAACTGTTGCATAGATAAATGCTATTTTTACATATTGCCATTACTTTTCAAAAGGCACATTTCTAATGGAATAATGCAGAATATCAAGATATGCATAATATGCATAAAATGCATAACGGATTCACATTTTCAGTGGTTGAAAAGCCATTTAAAACTATCTTCATTTCTCCTGAACACATTTCTAGAATAACTAAAAAATATTTCATGAAATCAGAATACATCTACATTCTTGTAATGAAATCTGCTCTAGGTATAAGTGTCAGAAGGAGTTATAAGGTGAGCAATTATAACTGAGCTCCACATAGCCAGTAGCATAAGCACAAAAAATATGCAAGACCACAGGGGTTTAGAATGAAGGGAGAAATATATTGTTTTTATTAAAACGCATTAGGATCTCATTTGTCTAATTCCCAGTTTAATGATGCAGCCTCTTGGCAGAAAAATAGCTTTGCCATTAGTTAACTTGATTGTGTTGAGGGGTGGACTTTTTTTGTAAACAGAAAAGCTTTAACATCAAATTGATTTTTTTCTCTATTCAAATGAACAAGCACAAACAGAAAGATCTTTTTTAAGGATGTATTTTTATTGGGGAGAGACATTTTTGTCTGTTCTGTTTTGGGGAAAGATTTTGTGAAATGGATCATCACTACTCTAAGTTACTTCTAATTGTAGCAGCCTATTTTCACAAAATTATTCCCTAGTGAAATGCAATTTCAAAGGAAAAATAACTGTTGAAATGCCTCATTTATTCCTACTGATTTGAAAAACAGCCAAAAGATCATTGTCCTGAGCCTTTTGCAAACTTGTTACATTACACAGCAGTAAGTTATTGACTTAAACAGCCTCAATATTAAACTACTAAAAAGTTAACTGTAGGAAGATCTATTAAGCATTATTTGACAAAAAAAAAACCCAAAATAATTGAGAAACTCAATATTTTATATAGTTAGATTTTCCTTCTTTAATTTCTTTATAAACTGTTTATTACCTTCTTTCTCTATGTTGTCACGTTTAAGAGGAGCAAATGCCAGAACAGAGTTTTCATCTCAAAATCAAGACATGATTTGAAACTATCAATAAAACTTTATAGATTCATCTTTATTCTGGGCTCAAAGAAACAGGGAAGGCATAATGATTAAGAGAGAAGGAAAGGAAGAAAACTAGGGAGTGTGGAGAAAGGTGTGAAAGGAAATGCAGGGAGGAGCAGTGCAAGCAGCTAAGGAACTTTTCCAAACCAGAGGCTTGGGTGTAGGTAAGCAAGCAATCTGAGCAAAAACAGCATGTCAAGCCACAGACACACACACCATCACCACCTCTACACACTATTCCAAGCGAGACTTAACTCGCTGTGACATTACAGCATTTCTCACATTTTGAAATATCAGTCAGGGCTCACTTTCTGCACCATTTAACTTGTTACAAACTCAGTTTTGTAAACTCACTCATTGGAAAACCTTTATATTTTCACTTGTTTAATTAGATACAAAGAGGCAGAGATGAGATTAAAATTCCCACAAAGCAAATGTTTTTGAAAGATACAGCTGTTCAGAAGCACAAGCCGTTGTGGAGCTTCTTGTCAACATATTACGAGAAGTAGGTCAGTGCAGCTCCAACTATTCAAATGTCAGTCTTTCCTTCCAAGAATCAGTCTCTGCTAAGTCTTGTTTAATAAAAGGCAAATCTCCAGCAAGGGAGGGGAAAAAAAAAAAAAAAAAAGAGAGAGAAGCAATTTCCTACAACATCAGTGGCAACTCACGAAATGGTACGACTTTGCAGTATCTGCTGACAGAAATTGTTATAAGAAGTAAAAGGAGTGTAACTGAGAAGACATCTTTCTTCAAATAACACTTCTGAGTTTCTCATACATCATTTAACGTTATTGAGGGAATTTTGTTGGCTTGAGTAAGCTATCCTTAAGAGGTTTTTCCTTTTCATTGTAAAATACCCTCACTTTTATTCCTAGGCACGGATTGCAATCATGCTGAGGCTTTTTGTTCTCCATTACTGCACCCTCCACCATCTCACAAATAAAACAATATTCCTCTCTTCTCTAGTGTGGAGAGAGAGATTGCTCCCTGCTTTGTGGAGAACATCTGATTATATTAACAGGTCTCTACATATGGTTTCCCTCCTGCCGTTCTCACAGGTTACACCAAGGATATGAGAAAAATGTGAAACGCAATAGAGTCGTGTGTGTGTCATTCACTGACTTTCTATCTAGGGCAAAATAACATCAGAAACCAAACCAAACCAGACACTATCACCCAAACTGCCTGAGGCCCTCTGCTTTTGTTCTTGCAGTTACTTGCTCTATGTAGTCCAGTAATGAGTCCAGAGAGCTTCTTTGCTACAACCGTACCTGATACCATGGTAGCAATCTCTGTGAGTTGACGCTCTGTGTCAGGGACCATGAAGTAACACTTTTCTTGATCAGCTGAAAATTCATCACCATTCTGCTGTATCTGCTTGCTCTGGAGGTGCTCTACAACACACAGACTTGCAAAGACACCAGAGGCATTCTAGTTGGCCCTGAAATCAATAAATATGAAAGGGGGGAACAAGGAATGGTCTTCTCACCTTTTCCTGTTATCATTACTTGTCAATGAACTATCTCTCCCAGTTTCCTCTGAAACTGAGGGATCTTGGGTGCTTAGTAAATAATTTAAAAAATCAGATCAGTGACAAGCAAGACTGATTAAATCTCATCTATAAACAGTTAACTGAACTTTTTTATGGCTACAGAAGTGCAGCCTTCTAAGAATATAAGAACTTTCTTTACCTCTTTTATAACTTCACATGTCCTGAGCTCCAAGAAAATAAATCAGAGAAAAGCAGCAGTAGAAGGCAGTTACAGGAATTCAATCTGAAACAGAATGGTCAAAAAAACTCCTGGAGTTACTAGGCTTTCAGAAGTCTCATTTTTAATCTATGGTGCAGCAGCAATTTCTAAACAACACTAAACTAATGGTGGTGCTGCATCGCACCTGCCCTAGGTAGGATGCCTCACCTGTAAAACGATGGCCAGGCCTGAGCTCTGGGAGAGAGATGTTAAGCAGTGCCTGTATCCACCTGCTTCACTGTGGAACAAACACAGGAAGAGCAGCAGCTCACAAGTCTGCCGCTGAGGGCATAAAACAAGCCCAGGCAGACCACATCCCATCCTGTACGTGAGCATGCCAATAAGTCACATCTGAGCATTAACAAAGACACAAAGTGATAGATGGCAAATGGTCAAAAGTTCAAATGAAATATGTAATTAACCATAAATCTATATTCATTGAGTGAGATCTGTCAAGAAACCCATGCTTGCCTTGTCTAATAGGAATATTATGAAGTCTGAAATTACAGCCTTTAAATGCATCCCTGCAGAGCACTGTCTGGGCTTCACTGCTCTGGAACATCCTCAGTATCACAGAAGCATTCTCTGTGATGTAGGCTTTATTTATTAGCCATACCTGCCTGCAAGCAAAGGGGGAGCCAAACCCTGAGGATCCCTCACTAGGAGGTCACTGAAGAAAAAGCTTTTTTTTTTCTTTTCTTGTCACTTACTGGTTTTGACAGTTGTTCTCAACAACTCCAGCTCCAGCAGTGGCTTTCCTGCCTTTCCCCACAGTCAGGGGATCCCCATCTTGAAAGCAACTTACCCCAGGGCTAATTTTGGAAGGACAGGCCTTAACATGAAGACTTTCTTGGTACAGACACCCAAGTATTTCTAGTTGAAACAGTGCTGTACACTTCAAAATTGCAAACTGCTTCTTACATTTGTCTCTTTTCAACAGAGCATAAAAGTTTTTAATATAAAAGGAGAAACATCTGTTTGCATTTTTACCTGGATTTTTAATTGCTCAGTCAATGCTTCTGAAAAAAAAAACAATTTATTCCTTCTTGCCACTGCCACCAAGGAGTTTATTACACATGGAAAGGGCATCTACATGACCTTTGTCCATGGAAAAAAGCAAATAATGGCACCAGATGATAAGAAAAAAGAATCTCCTCATAGTGCTCTTAATAGAGCATTATAAAAGCAAAATATGATATTTCTCTGCAGCACAAGGTCATTTTCTCAGAACTCATCTGGGTGATGTGAATCAGCCTTGTACAATACTGTAATGATTGACAGACATTATATAAAATACCAAGATAGATAATATGAGCTGCAGGGTTCCAATTTCTCCCACCACTTTGGGGGTGAACCAGTTGCAATAGGAAAGAGGTATTGAGCTGTCACTGGAAGCCACAGGACAGAAGCTTCACATCTTTCAACACAGAGCAAGAGATAAGGTCAAGAATTTTAGTCCTTTATGTATAGCTTTATAAATTCCTGGTAAATACCTTTTTTTTTTAATGTTGTTCTTTATAATCACTATGTGCCTTCTCTCTACTACTAAATATAAAGTGTGACAACTTCAAAAGAAGTATTTTTCCCAACACTGCTCCAAGAAGCTGTCTCATACAGCCAGTGCTATCAGCAGTGCTAATTTGGGCAGTTTCTGAGCTTACATGAACATCACTGACACCACAGCATTCAGTGTACTAACCCGAATGAATCCTATTGACTCCTCAGTAAATTTACTAACATTGCCGTAAACTAACAGCAGCAGCTCATCAGTCCCTCATGCTGCCTTGACTGACTTGGAAACATGCTAGTTCAAAAACAAAATAGTGTATCAGTGCATCTGTCATATCTGTGCATCTATCATAGTATTTGCTATTTTACCAGTGTGACTCAATTCCTAGTCAGTAAAATAAACTTCGAAGCATCACTGTCTGAAGCTATACTCCATCTAGCTGATTTGTGAATACAGGGAAGGTGCTACAATACATCCCTAAAACAACTCCAGTCTGGATTAAAGAAAGCTATTTTGGATTGACACATTTTCAGTTTTCACCTGCAAAATTTCTTTTAATTCTTACTTCATCTTAATTCTTAATTCTGTGTTCTTTCTGCTCTTCTGTCATTATCCAACCCACAACATTAAACATTGGGATATGCTATGAGAAAGATGCTCTACAACGTACATAGGTATGGTTCCAGCATAGCAGGAGATGGGCACTCTGCACTCCAAAAAGCCAGTGGTTGTCCTCCCAGTGCTCCAGGAGGAAGTTATGCCCTAAGCTGGGCACAGATTTATGTTTTAGTTATCTTTTGGTAGATATCTTCTGGCAGCTGCCCCACATCAGCTGTTTTACCCAACCCTAAGAGCAGATGAAGGTTATCCAAGCACTGCAATGTAGTTCACAAACTGCAGCTTTGTACCTCAGCTTTTCTTCCAGTCACTTGCTCAAGACAGATGCTACAATATCAATAAATAATCCTTCAGCTGAGGACTGTGCAGGCTTGTCTCGACAGAGTGGGACTCAGAACACAACCAGATGCCAGATCCCATTGTCATAGAAATACCAATTGATTCAGTTTGTCCAGACACCTCCGCAGAGCCTTCTTACCCTCAAGCAGATTAGCACTCCCATCCAACCTGGTGTCATCTGTGAACTTACTAAGGATGCTCCCCATCATCTCTTCCAGGTCATGGATAAAAATGTTGAACAGGACAAATCCCAATAATGAGCCCTTGGGAACACCACTAGTAACCAGCCACCAAATGGATTTAGTTTCATTCACCACCACTGTCTGGGCCTGGACATCCATCCAGTTTTTTGCTCAGCAAAGAGCATGCCCATCCAAACCATGAGTAGACAGTTCCTCCAGGAGAATTCTGTGGGAGACAAAGTGAAATGCCTTACTGAATTCCAGACAGACAACATCCACAGCCTTTCCCTCATCTACTCAGCAGACGATTTTGTCATAGGAGATCAGGTTGGTCAAACAGGACTCATGATGTCAAGAGGTGTGTTGTATTTCACAGGAATGTATATCCATTTCCTCAGTTTTACAGTAGCATAACTCTTCAAAAGACTGAATGAATAAAATGGTAACCACTTGTTTGGTAAGCTCTCCTCACAAGCTTCACAGTTCATGTGTTGTTTGTAGGCTCGTATTTGACATTTATATTTGACTGGAAGAAACCCTAACCAGCCAAGTCACCCAGTTACAATTAAATGCAGGTAAAACACTCTCTATAGCCTGGGAAGAGAGAAGAGATATTTCATCCAAGCTGGAAAGATACACAGATTTTTCTTTCTTCAAAGAAAAACCTACCCAAGGGCTACTTTGCTAATGCTGACTTTCATTGCTACACCTCAGCAAATATGTAATCAGGGATATCTTGCAAAAAATAAACGGAGAAAAAAAATTCAGACTGCTGTTTACTATTTTCTTCTGTAGACACTTTTTCTACTGTCCCTAGAAGCTTTAAAAATAGCAGAGAAACAGAAGCACTATAACTGTAAAAGACACCAGTGAGTTACAGCAGAAGTAAGAGGGTGAAGGACTGTTGTAACAATGCTGAGGAAGGTACTGAAGACGATTGTTAGAGAAGGAAAGTTTTCAGAGAGCTTCTCATATAGGAAACTAAAATCCCAGAGGAAAGGGAACCATGTACAGAAGGGGAAAAAAATTAGGAAAAGGAAGCATGGATTTTACACCACAAAAATTACGTCTCTCTATAAAATACACCCAGATCACAGAATCACAGACTGGGTAAGGTTGGAAGGGACCACAGTGGGTCATCTGGTCCAACCTCCCTGCTCAAGCAGGGTCATCCCAAAGAACGTTACACAGGATTGTGTCCATATGGGTCTGGAATATCTCCAGTGAGGGAGACTCCACACCCTCTCTGAGCAATCTATTCCATCACTGCACAGGAAAAAAGTTCTTCCTCATGTCCAGGTGGAACTTCCTGGACATCAGTTTCTGCCCTTTGCCTCTTGTTCTATTGTTGTCATAACTGAGTAGAGCCTGGACCCTTCCTCCTGACACCCTCCATTCACAGACATTGATGAAGTCCCCTCTCAGCCATCCCTTCTTGAGGCTGCACAGCCCCACATCCCTCAGCCTTTCCTCGTCAGAGAGGTGCTTCAGTCCCTTCATTATCTTTGTCACCCTCCACTGGACCTGCCCCAGTAACTCCACATCTCTCTTGTCCTGAGGAGCCCAGAAGTGGACACAGCACTCCAGATGTGCCGCGCTAAGGCTGAGTAGAGGGGCAGGATCACCTCCCCTGTCTGCTGGCAATGGTCTTCCTAGTGTACCCATTTCAGTGTTTCTGTCAGCAATTCAAATGGGAACTGTTCGTGAGGCAACTCTGTGAGAGGCCAGACTGTTTTTACCAGATTGAATCAACAGATACAGATCCCATTAGCTATTGTATTGTATACTCACAGCCTGGTAATCATTACAGAGGTATTCCTCACAGAGGGAAGCTGTTTCCAGACAGCACAAACTGCAGCAAAATTCAGCTTCTCTTTCTCCAGGCAGACAATGACAAGTGATATCCATACCTACCTTAAAAAGATCCTATTGGGAGCCCCAAACACCTATAAGCAGAATTAACCCAATCAATCACAGAAACAGAAACAAGAAACAGGATATATGTCTGTCTCCAGGCTTCCTCCATGGCAAAATACATAAAACAATGAGAATGGTAAATACCCTCTTTAGTATCAGAGCAAACCTGTACAAATCATATGGACAAACAGCTGAGGAAGTACTTAAGAGAGATGCACTTAGAGGACACCAGTATCTTGCTTGCTTTATTTTATTAACTGTAAAAGGCCCTCATGTTGGATTCAAATCCATGTAAATCAGTGTATCAGTGACATTTTTTGCATTACTCCCGGCCAAAGTGCAAGAGACCAAAAAAGCTACTGCAGTACATAAATTTCAGTTTATTTTGAATTATGAGACAAGTGCAAAAAATATTAACAAAAGGTGTTGCTGTTGCTTAACATGTTTTGCATCTTCTTAACGTAATTATTTCTTCTTTCCAGTACGATGACAGCAGCAGAGCATCAAAATTTACTTCCTTAAGACTTAACCAGAGGAACAGTAAGTTTGACATTTACCAAAACAAGAATTCATTTTCTAGACTGTTAGCCACTGTATGCTTTTATTACTGTAACCACAGGTCTCATGTGCCCTATCCCAAGTAAATGTAAATTGAAAAGGCAACAGTCACCTAAGAAAAGTTTGGCTTAATCAGCAGGGGGAAGGCCAGAAATACTCAGAACCAGAAATGCGGTGGGGCTAATGCTGACATGGCTCCCATATAGTCACAGCTTAGGGTTAAGCCAGGCTGGGTGGACAGAAGCAGAAGAGTTGCAATCAAGGCAGGTTAAGGCCAGGTATGACAGAAGGTGGGCACCCAACCAGCTGGGGAGCAGCAGAAATTATAGTCTTAGGAGAGCATGGGGGTGACAGTGCCAAGAAGCCCTAAAGCAGCAGGCAGGGTCAGAATAACTTCAGACATACACAGTGGTGGAAAGGTGTACCAGAAACGATGCCAAGGATTAAGACTTTGGCTCAAGTACATAGGATGTGGGGAGAAGGTTAAGAAATAAGGCACAGAAGGTGTCCTCAAGTCAAACTATCATTTCAGCATAGCCATGTCCAGCAAGAGACTGACCTAGAAGAACTGTCTAACTTGACAGGCCAGAATCAACTAGTTTAGTCATGCAACCATTATCTTTTAAATAATTTCCCTGCCTTATTCACTGGAAAGGTAACTTCTTCAGTACAGGAGACAGGGCTCCCCTAGGCAGCAACCTCCTTTTCAAGCATTGCTTGAAACTATCCAAGTTCACCCCATACCTTGCAAGCAAAGAAAGGTTCCATGGAAAAGAAGTGCCTTTACAAAATAACACATTGTACTGGTTTGGAAACAAACCAGCAGAGGAATTAACCCCACAGAAAAATATTGCAAGAGATTCCAAGTCAGAACTACAATTTAATAGGAGAAATTAAAATAAAAGCAGTAATACAGAAAACACCAGACTAAACTGACAAGGTTACAGTACAACCTGACACCCTGTTGGTCAGGGTGATGAGAGCAGTCCAGTCATGTAGTGGCTGTAGTTCTGCTGGAGCGATGGATGTTGTCTTGGTTGAAGTGGAAGAAATCCCGTCTATCTCTGGGGGTCCGGTGGTTGTGGAGCTCCTTTCCACTGGAGACCAGTGGAGATGGGTGTTTTGTGTTGTTTTCTCAACTCTTTTTATGCGGGTAGGGTGGTCAGTTCCTTCTTTTTGGGGTGGGGCATATCACAATGGGATGATGTAATTTGATGGCTGTTATCGTTTGAGATAACAGCTGGAGGGAAACCCCTCCAAAACAGAAGGCAGCTCTCACCAGCTCCTCCCCTTATTAGGTCCGGAAAGAAAAGTCTCGGAAGAAAATGAAAAAAAACCCTCCTGTTTATTCACACACAATATGCATGCAG
>VZRZ01004467.1:649168-755845 GCA_013398175.1 Climacteris rufus
AAAAAAAAGAGGATAATAAATCAGATAATAAATCCCCAAAAAGGGAAAACCTCAGTAGAAAAGTCCCAGAGAGAGTCCCTTCCGTCTAGTAGCTCCCCGAGGGTCCAGGCCCAGGCTGCACCAGGCCTCCCTAGGCCCAGGAGGTGGGGGGTGGGAGAGAAGAATCCCGGGGAAGTCACCTTATTTTATGTACAGTCTGTTGGGAGGAACTCTGTTGTCCTCCGGGCAGGAACACAGCCCCATACTGAAAAAGGTCCGCTGATGATAGGAATACATGACAGTGGGGATATGATACTGTCACCCCAGGACAATGGCCCACTAGTGGACAGAGTAGCTACTTCTTCTCAGAAGATGTTATCAGGGCTGAGTCATCAATGTGAAGATAAGAGGCATCACCTGCCTCTTATCTAATGCCCATTTTGCAATCTGGGAGGGTGTGGTGGTCAGCTGTGTGAATGACCCATCCTTAACGACTCATCAAAAGGTGATGGAGATGGTGACAGAATACATTCCTTCAGTTACACTTTCATGTAACCCAAGACACACATCACGCTGGAGCACAGTGCTTTACTTTTTAATATTATCCTTCCGTCAGGATTGGATTTCTGAATTAATTTCTTGATTAAAAATAAACAAATATAACAGCCTCTGCTATGTAGCATCATCATTGTCCCTATCATACCAGATCAGCAGAACATGAACCTTGAACTGACAGCAACAATCTCTTTCAGTTAAACAAATGAAGGAATGATTTAGTTCAGCAAGTAGTGGTTGTTTACCTGGATACCAGCAACAAATGTAGTATTGTGTGAGTCTACTGGGGATCTGTCCTCTTTAATACCTTTGCCAATGATCTGGAGAAGGTGACAAAGTGTACTATAATCAGATTTTCAGATGATACTAATTGGGATGACCACTTGATACTCTTGAGGGCAGGGCTGCCATTCAGAGGGACCTACTCAGGCTGGAGGAATGGGCTGACAGCGACCTCATGAAACTCAACAAGTACCACTGCAAAGTCCCATATCTGGATGGAAGTAACCCCTGCAATGACACAGGCTGGGGACAGACTAGTTGGGGAGCAGCCCTGATGGAAAGAATTGGGGTATCTTGGTGGACAGGAGGCTACACATGACCAGTACTGGGTTCTGGTAGCAAGGCAGGGCAACAGTGACCTGGGCTGTATGAACGGGAACATGGCCAGGAGATTGAAGGAAGTGATTGTTCCCCACTGCTCACCACTTTCTGCACAAACTAGATGTACTATGTCCTTTCTTGGTCCCCACAACAGAAGGAAAACATCCAAGAACAGGAACAAGTCGGATGGAGGGCCAAAAAGAGTCAGTGGCTGGAACACCGGATTAGGTAATGAAGAACCTAAGAGGCTTAAAGAATTTGAAGATCTGAAAAATGCTAAAAAAATATATCATCATGAGCTCATGGTAATTTTTACTCTATTAAAGGATTAAAATTAGGGTAGCAGCTGAAACAGGACCATACTCAAAGCATGACTGAGTTTGACATTAGGAGTCAAGGCACAAGTCACACCCACAGTTTGGGTCTGGCAGACCAGAAACCCTTTTATCAAGTGCAAGTAATTTAATAAAAGCTCCCAGAGAGAGGTTCTTATCTGAGCACTGTACCTGTGCAGTCCTCCATAAGCACTGATAAAAAAGCTGACAACGCTGAGAACACCCAAGTGCTACTGAAGCAGCAAAACACACATTGCTGCTGAAGTGACCTGTACAAGAGGAAAGTAGGTGAGTACTTAAGTTTTCAATCTGTCCACCTATGATTTTGTTGTAGGCTCGGTATCAAAGCAGATTTCCCTAGGAAGACACTGTCCTTCCTAGTTTATACTACAGAGCCTACATTACGCACTAATTGCCCTGTAGTGTACCAGGCCAAGCATAGATGTGTGGTTGCTCCATAGACACCATAAACATTAAAAATTCCTGCCACAAAACACACGGAATACAGCTGCTTCTCTTCCTTGCAACCTGACACCTTGACAGCCCGTTCTGCAGGGGCTGGTGCCCTCACACCTGAGGCCACAGAGCTGCCACCCTGTCTCCCTGCCCTGCTGTCGTTCGTGGAAACACAGTTACCCAGAAAGGGGCTTGCTCAGTGGTTTCCCACTAACTCACACACTTCTGTTTGTGTACTTAATCAGTGTTCCCAGCAGAGTAAGTCTGTGTGGAGTTCCCGTGTAGCAGAAGAAGCTACTCAGCAGTATCCACGAGCAGCAATACAATGAGCACAAGCACTGCCAAGGCCGTGCTCCCCCTTTGCCAGTTTACAGCACCTGGCAGAGCACCACCAGAGTCAGGCCCACAGCCTGGGAGGTACCGGGACACTGCGAGGAGGCTGACTGAGAGCAGTTGTCCTGGCCACCCCTCTCATGGCTCTGGCCATGCTAATTACAGTGCTGTGATGACAATACACAACCTACAGCTCAGTGTTGTGGAGTGAGGGAGGGAAGCCCCACAAGTATCACTCCATCACATGGCATTGGCTCAGCTGTGCGGCCCCTGACATCCAGATGCAGGGTTTGACTCTCCAAGTGAGATATATGCAGTCTACTTACCTCCTGACATGTCACTGGCTCCAGAATGAATGCAAGAGGTGCAGAACACATGCCTGGCGAGTGTGCATGCTCCTATGAGTTGTCCAGTACAGATCCCACACTGAAATTTTGCCCTAGCAGTCATTTGCAATTAGCATTTGAATTAACACAATCATTATTTTTATCCATTAGAATCTGGAGGGGGGAAATATAAATCAGGAATATCTGCTTTATATTTTGTGTTCATGCTGATTCGTGCAGTTCTCTAATTCTCCTTCATAAAGTAAAACAAAAACAAAACCATTTCAAAAAATCAGTTTAAAAAACACACTAAAACTACACATATTCTTCAAAAGAGCTGCTGAGCAGAGAGAGGTTACCACCTGATAAAAGTAATAAAATTGACTGAATAGAACTTGATTCAACCTCAGCTGGAATCAAGAGACACAGGATTACAGCACTGAGGAGAAAACAGTGACAACAGCAGATACTTCTTCACTCACTCTGAACAGTGCCTGTAATGGATATCATTCAGCCTTCTCTGTATTGATGGGAAATAATACAGCACACTGCTGGCAGGAATATGAGGACTCTCCTGATTCACTCTTCAGTCCATAAAAAGGAGTTGAAAACATGCTGAAGCAAAGCTATTTTTATTTTTTATTTTATTTATGATGCAAAACAAGCACATTTGATAAACACACTTCAGAGACCTAGAGCATATACACAAACAGTTCAGGATGTAAACAGAGAATCTGATGCCTACTCAGGTGAGAATAGTGAATCGTTATAACCACCATTAGCTTATGAATTCAAAACTGAAAAATTCCCCTTTTAGCAGATGCTTGCAGCAAACAATTGAGCTACAACTAAATGGTCTTGTTTTGGATTCAAGGACAGGAGTGGATCCTGCTTTAACACAAAGTACTTTTCACACTACACCTTGAAGCCCAAAAGAAGAGGTTCCTGATATGCAATAACAGCATTTGAAATCTGGCTGACCAGCATCTCGTTGTTTGCCAACAGTGATTAGTTTACCTTCTTCACAAAATAAATCACTTAACTTTTCCACCTTACATTTTCTCTTTCACTGTCTCAAGTGTGTGCTTCCTAATTGTACAAACATACTCTTTTAAAGACCATGAAAGAGTTTATTAACTAATAACAGAAGAATTATTTAAACTTTTGAAAAGAGACATTCTGGCAAAGAGCCATGACACTCCTAAAACCACCAGTGTATCAAACAGCCAGTCCAGTCTGTGCAGAGCTACCCTCTGATGTCTCTTCCACATCCATCCTACCTCTTTCTTCCTGAAAGGCATAGGAAATGTCCAAGTGGCATTGACATAAAATCTGGGAATAATCTGAGGACCGATTTGCAACACTTGGAACACTTCCCAGTTTATCACAATACTCCTACCTATGTCTTCTCCAGATGAAGAGATAATTAACTTAGCCAAGGCAATGCTGCCTGTTCTGGCACACTTGGGTAGCCTTAGAGACATCAAGAGTAAGAAATATTGTTTGCTGAATAAAGTGGGAAATGGGATTTACTTCCACATTCCTTAGCCAAGGCCTGTTTCTCAAATATCAACTGAATTTACCCCAAGCACTGGTGTACACAGCTCCAGTTGGATATGCCATTTATCTCTTTCAAGGGCAGAAACCTAGGACGTGTCTTCACCTTTGTATAGATTTATTAAATTCTAATGGATTTAGAACATGGCTTAAAATTTCAGTTTCTTTTGCTCCCCAGTCTGGGTCAGAGATCTGAAGTTATTTCAGCACACTGTGCTTACCTGCAGAAACCTGACCTCTGTGCAAAAAAAAAGCATTAAAACACACATAACAGGCACGTCTAATAGAAGTGGTTGTATTATTAGAGTTACTATTCTTTTAGTAATTCAGATTCACTTAACACCTGCAAGACCCCCATTATGCATCTGAGCATAGCTCCTTCATCCAAAGTGTCTTCTTAGTTTCACTGCTTCATTTAAAACTTGATCTCTCGAGTGCCAGAAGTCCTTGCCCACTACATGTAATTTGTATTTTCAATCCATTCTCCATTCCCTCTCACCTAACATCTTGTCCTTCAAAATGTAGGGTGTAACCTTCGTGCACATACACCCAACTTTTGCCTAACCTGTTACTTGAAACTTGTGAGGTCACAAGACATGGCTTCCACATGTTCCTTAATACCTGACATGGATTCCACATGTTCCTTAATACCTGTATATTTCTTTCCAACAAACCAGGATGGGGATATATTTACAAATTCAGTCAGTCCTCTACGTCCTAGAAATATTTTGGCAGATTGGCCCAAGTTTTCACCTCTCCTACAATTCATTCCCATGTCAAATCAGCAAATGAATAAGCCTGGGTTTAGATATTGCTTTCTACCTGTGACTCTCCATTCTTCTTTACAGAGCAGGAACATATGTTTATCTCTTTTAAAGAATGATGGAGACAAATACATTAAAATCCATAGCCAGCTCAGTAATGACTCCTGAAGATGACTGTTGGAAGTCTGTCCACTAATTTAGCTAGTAAGAGATCACCCTCTGGCACCTAGCGATTTTCATGTGAGGAAAAGGTACATAAATATATTACCTAGTTCTTCACAAAAACAAACCATTCCAGAAATTTTAACAAACAAAGGAAAAATACTTTTCATAATATATTGTTGAGTAATAACTCCATTTTTGTAATAGGTTAACACATGTTTGGTCAACAAGACTTTGCTAATTACTATAAAATAAGTTTCTCCATAGAAAAGCAACAAAATTTCTGTCTTTCCAGAAAAAAAGAGAAATCAAATAGGACAAATATGATATTATATCAACAACTTTTTTTACTTCCAACACCATTCACTTTATTTTGCTGGGGTCTTAGCCAAACTATATGGGATTCAAGTTAGAAAAATGGTCTCTTCCTGTCTCTAGCAGACATAAGCATAAGAGTTTCTAACAGCTGACAAGTTAAAATGGGCATATTCACATTAGTAACTCTTTTAAAAATGTACTGAAGACAGCAATTAACTGCTGAAACAACTTTCTGGGGATGATAATGGCTATCTCCATCACTGGAAACTTTCAAAGCTGCTCCTTACTAAGTAGTAACTACATTAATTAGATTTTTGTGGTTGTCTTTATTGGTAAATTAAAATAGATTATCTGAATCTATTTATCCTGGAATATAAATCTCCAGAGTTTACCACACTCCTTTAAAGGTCAGTAAAGCTATAATAATATTAATTTATCCTGTATATCAAAAGCTTTTACCAAACCAACTTAAGAAAGCATGTCCAGTTTTCATCTTTGTAGAATGAGGTCCCTGGAAGCAAGTAGAAAACTAATAATTGGACCAGGGGAGGGGAAACAGTTCAAACAAAGCATCCATTCCAAAATGTTTAAAATATTTTTATTAAACAATTGTGTTTTACATGTCATCAGACCTAACCCCTGAAGTGCAAAATTGTTTCTGAGGTATTAAGACTGGAGGAAAACAGGCACAGTATTGGTTGTTAGGGATACTGCCCTACAGCACAGTGGAATTTGCAAACAACAGGCCTTTATACAGCATTTGCAGGATCAGAGAAAACTGAGAACAAGACTGTATTTGTCTTTAGTCTTGAGAGCCAAAAAGCCCTGATCATTAGCCAGTTCTGTCACGTCAGTGAAAATACAGACACAGTTAACACAGGATGATGATAAATATCAATGAGGTGTTTCTAGGCCAATATGTACAGTACATGAAAAATGAAATTTAACTGCTGTATGTGTGACCAAAATCCCGACTGTCTATCCAGTCCAGCTTAATATGTTGTGTCTATGGTGGCCTCTCTAGTACCAGCATTTTTGTCTATTCTATACAGCTAAGCCACTGCCTTGTGCTCCTGTTTGAGAGCACCTGTCGCTCCCCCTCACTTCAGGTATGTCTGATGTTTATCAGATTAACTAGAGGCAACAGTACAGTACAGCTTGTAGCCTGTTATCCTTCTAGTTGCCCTCTTTCCTTCATCCATGCAGTGAACAAGTCTAACTTATGCAGAAAATCTGCTAAAGAAATAAGCACTGATAGATGACTCCTCATGTGGAAAAGAAAGCCTTATCTAAGAACTGAAAAACTCATGGGCAAAACTTGCCCTTACCAATTAGTGTATTAGTGAGAGTTTTACTCAGTTGCCAAATTGTGCTCCAAAAATAATTTTCTATGAGGAAAGCTTGGGCAATACTTAATACACGCTATCACCACAAGCCAATGGCAGATATATTTAAGAAAATACTTCTGAAGTTACTAATAAGTAAAAGTCACTTGTTCTAAGTCTCTCTTCAGTTATTTTTAACCAAGATAGCTGAAAACAAATTCCTCCTGAGACACACTTGTTTTTTGTGAAAAATGTAATGACAAAAGTGAAGTGATCCTTATCTTACTAGGTGTTTATGAAATTATGATTTTTTTCTGAAAGTTTCAGGTTTTGTATAAAAATTGTATTTTGAAAGGTTCTCATCCACAGCATCTTCAGCTTTGAGACCTTACTGAGAAGAAGAAGACATGAGCTCTATGTCAGCACATTCATGGGCAAATGCCATTCAGTGTGATCCCAAACACAATTGAGATTCTCAGCATTTTCTAGGCTTGTTATGAATATCACTGCTGTTTACCTACACAACAACATCTAGCAAATCTACAAATATAGAATAGCTGGAATAGAAGCTGGATACCACTGGAGTGTTGCCTTAATATTACTTTTTAATGGAATCATAATTCACAGATAAGAAAGGCAACCCCAAAGAAAAAGTGCAAATTAATCATCACTTTCAGTTGAAAACTGGGTTCCGGATGCCACTCAGGACTGAACTGTTGGGCCAGTTTCTGTGCAGAAGGGTTAGAGAACATACAAAAAAGAAAATGCTTGAGATTCCTAGGATGACAATTCCTGAAATCAGCACACTGGTGACCGTGTTCAGCTGGAAAGGAGGTCCATTTGGATGAGCTGCAAGAAGAAGAAAATTGCTCAGGTAAGATCTGGTTATAACCTCTCAGGAATGCCAAATACTTCTACCTTCCCCTTACAACATCCTATATACAGTTTAATTGCAGTGAAAGATCTAAAACTGTACCTCAGAATGAGCACCTGTCTACTTGGATAAAGCTTACCTAAGTACATTTTGGAAGTAGTTATTAGTTCTTTCAGTATCAGTCATGCTGGGGGATAAAGAGATATGCCTTCTAAGGCATGATCCCTCTTGCTAGTTGACCTGTGCTATTTAAGGCAAGACTCTCGTTGTCCGAGAACTGTCACTGCAGAAGTATAACAATTTGTGGCCTAATCAAGTTAATGAAAGGATTTCTTCCCCACTATCATCATCTACATCTCAGTTCAAAGTGTATATAAATCCTGAGCAGACGGATCTGGCACCAGACATTGGACCTGCTCTAAGCTTGATTGTACACCTTCACAGAGGGCTTCTTAATATGTTTATCAATTCTCAGGTAGAAGAGTAACATATTTACTACTACTTGCAGTTCAGCAGGTTGTACATGGACCAATTCTGAGAAACAAGACCACACACATCCAGCCTGCACTGTCTTTTCCAGCAGGAGGGGAGAAAAAAGTGTTTGAGTACCAGTGAGTGTTTGCCATTGCCAGTGCTGGAGAGTGAGGCAAAATGACAACACAGTCATTCTCATTGGTGAGAAACCAGACTGCTACTCCCAGAAGCAGCCACCTGCCCTGAACATCTTTAACGCCACCCTCTTCACCAAAGCTGAAAAGAAATCAGCACTGTTGATCAGGTTACCCTACCCTTCTCAACACTGTGCTGCATTCTGAGTGCTACAATAGTAATCTCACCTCACTCTATCTCTGTACTCCACTGGGACAGCAACAGGCAAAGGAAAGGCTGTTGCTCTGGGATGGAGAAGCTGATGCTTTTGTTGGATGGGAAGGAAGGGTAGCAGCCATTAACACAGGAAACTGTGTGCAGCAAATAAAGAATTTGCTTTTTATTATTTTAATGATATCCATGGGTAGGAACACACCAAGGAGCAATTAATTACAGGGAGAACTTTCTTTCCATGACTGTGTGATGGTTTGATAAGTTTGGGAGGTCTAGCTTTTTGGGTGTGGTAGGGGCCAAAAGATGGCTCCTGTAAGGAGTTTCCAGAAGCTCCCACAGCTGTCCAGTCAGGGCCTATCTCTGATGGCTCCTGGGAGATTGATGTGCTGTTTTCCACAGTTGGGCCAATTAGGAAGGACAGAAACGCCTCTGTGACAGTAAATTTAAGAAGCAATTTCTGCAGTACGCAGGCGCGCGCCAGGTAGCCATGTAGATATGCAGGTTAGGCAGAGGAGAGGGAGTATAGCAAACAGAGAAGAACAACTGAACCATCAGATATGAAAACCAGCAAACTCTGCCAGTCTGCCAAAGAAGAGAAGCAACGGAGGAGGAGGTTCTTGCATCATCAGAACTGATACATCTTCAAAGCCTGTGGTGAGAGACTTTAATCAAACTTGGAGCGGAGACGGTGCAGGAGGGAGTGAACTCCCACAAGAGTAGCTGTGTCTGGTGGGGACCAAGGACTTTACTCCTGAGTCAATAAGGGAGTCAATTATGTTAAAAGAAGCCTGGTTTTATTCCTATCCTAAGAGAAAGACCAGCCCGATGGCAAAAAATGAAGCAGAGACAATGCAGAAAGGAGTGATCTTCTACAGAAGGGGCTTTGGTCTGGTGAGGAATGGACACAGTCAGTAACTGCTTCTACTCCTAGAAGGGTTGAACTGCAGGAGTCGGTGAGGTAAAGAAGCTTTGGGTCACCCCCACCCTAAGTGTGGACCAGCCTGATCTGGGAGGAAACAGCGGCGGCAGTTTCGGGCGGGCTGCGTGCCAACTTCTGCAAACCGTGCCATGGTGCCAAAGGAGAGAGAGAGAGAGAGACCCCTGCAGGTATAATTGCTAAGAAGAGGAAACACCTGAGCATCTGAGGACTAAACTAATTAGAGAAAAAAAACCCTCCCCGGGTTCCCCTTATGATCTGGGAGAAGAGAGAGGGCTGTGAAGCTTTTGGGGGGGGGAGAGGACGGCAGAGGAAGAATGTTTAGGAGATGTTCCTTTGTTTTTGATTGCTCCTTTGACTCTGTAATAAATTCACTTTATCACTTAGAAGCACTGACCTTGTCTCAGCCTGATTTTGCTCCTCTGCCAGCATTTCTTATCATGGTTTAGTAACACAGTTCAATTCAGAAGGGGGAAAAGAGCAGTACTAGTGGGGCCTTGGCCATTGGCCAGGGTTAAACCACTACAGACTGGCAAGAAAAGTAGCTGCTTTTATATGTTTTAAGTTCAGAAAAGAAAGGAACAAATAGTATTAGAATTCAGAGAGCAGGATAGGTTCCTTGTTCCACTCAGTCTTGTTGTGAAGAAGTACAAAGTGGAATGGCCCAATGTACCACCTGGTTACCTTGATCATCCTTTCTTAGTCATTAGCCATTCTTTGTAACCAGAAGAGAACAGTAGCAGACAGACTGAAACAAGTCCTCCAAGTGCACAAAGGCAAAGCACCCCAAAACTTAGAGAGCTGATATTCCCTGCAGCCTGTTTCCTTCACTGCCCTAGCAGGGTGCAAGTTCTATCCAAGCTTCTCCATAGGCTCTTTGTGTGGACAAATTCCAAGAGAACAGGAGCTGAAGCTCTTGTCTTCTGGCTTCGAGCTGTGAACTGAGCTAGACTGCGCTGTAATCACTCTTCTCCTGCTCTGCTCCTGTGTGGCATGAGCAAATGTTACTGCTTAAGTCTGGTTTTGCATCAGGTAGTTTTAATGTTCCGTCATGCTCATATGTCATAGCAGCAGATCTTAATTTCAATTTCATCACAGGCATTAAATATTGCTATGTTGATGGGGCTGGGTGGACAAATTAAACTGAGGATTCCAAACTCACCAATTGCTTTCCATTCAGCACGTTGGTATCGATTCATTTAAATACAAAAATAAAAACAAAAAGCCAAAGAAAAAGGAAAAAATCCCAGTATATAGATATCAATCAAAATGGTTCATCTCCCCAGTTCTGCTCCAGTCATAAACCCTCTTTTATGTTTCTCAGATTCTGATTGACTTACCAAGCTGTGAATTGTTGGTTGGTGTCTCATCTATATGAAACAAAAATGGTACATGTTATGCTTTTAAAATACCTCTGCCTACCTCTTTCCCCTTTGCAACACAAAAGCCAACAGTCCCAGTTTTATTTTAAAAATACACCAGCTCTACTTGCCACACTGAATAGCAGCTCTTAGCATCTCTGTTAGAATATGGACAATAACATTAATTACACGATGTTGCTTCATTTTTAATATTGGCATATCAATATGAAGCTACTTAATGTTCTGTGGAAAAACAAACACCACCTTAATGCAGGAACCTCTTAATTGAAAAGGTGGTCAGTTCTGTTCTCTCTCTCAGTAAAAATACTACCATAAGAACAATGTTATACACAAGTCCCTTCACTGTTAATCATATTATAAAATAGTTCTATAGGAAAAATATTGAGTCAACAAGAAAAATTATGTCAGTGACCAGAAATTATTACAAAAATGCTCTTTTTCCCATGCTCATTTTCCTCTTGGCAGTTACATAGTGGCATTATATTCAGGGAAATATTTGTATTTTGTCTTCAGTTTTTACTTACTTACCACTGTCCATTTCAGAATTGCATTTCTTTTAACTATTTTGGGAGGGGTTTTGTGCAGCTTGTAAGCACAGTTCACATATATATCTGTTTTGAGCAGCTGTCTCCTAAGTTTCAGTGAGACATCCATCAAAAGCTACATAATTTCAGCTTCAAAAGTAGGTGCCTGCTTTGTTTCCATACAGAGACTAAGACATTTTCCTGTAATGACTTATTTTAGATTAACAAAAAAAGAATAATATTTCCCTGAAAAGAACCAAATACTAGAAATATGAGCTCAGAACTACACAGAAGAAGGACCATTACTCATTTGCAGTAGCACTATTGAGTTCTGACCAAGGCAGCTGCATAAGAAATCTAAAAACCTTTACTCACCCACTTTTAGAAGAAATTATTTTCCTTTTTTCAGCCTTATTCATGTTTTCATTTAAGCAACATCAACAATTGTCATGAAATTATAAAATTTTTACCCTTTCTTTGGGGCCATTTAACAGCCATGGGCATGTCTATTTGCTTGGAGCTATGCAGTATTTAAAGGTAATTGATAAGTATTTCTTTTTAATTGTAAAAATAGCATTTCCAGCATTTGAACCAAAAGCTATATTACCTAATAGGGGTTGCTCATATAACAAACTGTATCTAGCTTCCATTCCTTGCCTAAGGCAGCCTTACTCCAGCATGCATTTTGGCTGGGCAAATCCATCACTCATATCCCATATGTACTCATGTATACAACTTTGAAGTTAGTTCTTCTCACTTTCTCTTGACTAATCAGATAGCAGCAACTCAAATGGGACCATGTATAATGCAAAAAAATTACTCATTTTCATTGTAGAAATGCTGCTTGTAACAGAGTGTATTTGTTCTAAAAATGGTTTCTCGTTAGATGAAACCCACTCTTGTTAGACCCTCACCATTCTGGAGGGTCGGTTGCTCTCTTTGGATATGGGTACAACCACTCTGCAAATAAACGAGGATTTTATTCTCAGGTGTTCAAATTAGTTTCCCTAGACTGGATTCAGTCCTATGCTTAGCTTCCTAAATCTACCAACTGCAGCCACTTAAAAATACCTGTAATTTCTTAAACAGAAGTCACAGAAATTATTTTCAGAGACTGCACGTTACATTTAGAGCTGCTTTTTTTCCCTCTTTGGCAATAAAAATGGAAATCAGGGAATTTCACCCTCAATTTAAAGCAGTGGATTTTGGCCCACTGTTTAAAATGTACAATGTTATTGTCTTATTTCTTTGTTATAGCTGAAGGCTAAGCATAATATGTATTAATTTTAGGCAACACGTAGATAAAAACCCAGAGGGAAGCTGGAAGAAAGGGTGAATAGAAAGTGACAGTGAATATTTATTATCCATCCAAATTAAATTGCAACTCTGAACACAGTACCTTAAATTCTATTAATTTCATTGAAATCTGACAAAAAAAGATGTCAACCCACTGAGTTTAGAATTTTCTAATGGTCTTATACGTATAACAGTATCCCACAGTGATTTTACTGACATAGGAAGCATGTGAGAGCCAAACATAAATATTAGTTCAAAATTTCTACCAAAGAAAATAGGAAAAAAATGTATTAAAAAATACTCAGCAATATTTACTCAGTAGTAAAAAAATACTCAGCAAACTCACATAAAATTCAGCCTTTCTTAAGTCACTGTAAATTTACTTTAAAATGCAAAACATTTTCCCTAGGTTTCTGAAATTCCTGCAGTCCATAGAAAAAGATTATTCATTCCTACCACTCCTCGTAATGATGGGGCCAGCAGAGATTACAGCATTGCCAGATGTGCTCTGAGGGCTCCAAGTTGTCCTCCCACCAGTGTCTCTTCTTTCTCTGTTACTGCAGATCTGAGGGGTCAATCAAAATAATCACAGATTCAGAGTGGAATAGAATTATGGCCTCTTCGTGCTTCCTGCTTTAATGCAAACTCTTTGATAAGCAATACTACAACTTTGATTTTATTTCTTAGTATGATTTAAATTACTTTGCAGTAAAAACAGCTGTAATACTGCCTAGAAGTGCAATCTTATAAATGCCTGGCTTCCCATTTTATTTTCCTCACTTTGTTTACAAAATGACATTGCTGTCGTGTACAAGATCCATCTTACAGTATATTAAATTTTCAATAGTTAATTTCCCAAAGCTATGTTTACAGACAGTTTTCTCCAACAGATCTGTTTTGCTTGACAATCCCTATTCTAGCAAGCTTCTTGAGTGAGAGCTTGCACGTCTTCCATGGAGTTCTAAATAGCAATGACTCACACTAAAACAGTCCCCAGCACTCTCACCTGGAATACACCTTTAACATCTGTAACCTATCATCTACCTTAATCTTGGGTACTC
This sequence comes from Climacteris rufus, assembly GCA_013398175.1. Lineage (NCBI taxonomy): Eukaryota > Metazoa > Chordata > Aves > Passeriformes > Climacteridae > Climacteris > Climacteris rufus. The sequence continues at coordinate 662,778 of VZRZ01004467.1, forward strand.
AAGCATGCTTCAAACAAGAGCATTTCTTTAGTTTCAGCTTCTTGTCAAAGAACTTCAGAAACCTTAGAACATAATTCAAATACAAAATGAATGGTGTAAATGTGAAACATAAAAACATAAAATAACATACAAAATTTCAGAAGTATACTGAACTGACAGCACTTTAAAATTCTACATAGGAAGTCATTCAACAGGAAACGATGCTGTGTTCTGAAGACATGACAGGATGTTCTGTGTTTGTTTATATGTTTATTTGCTTCAATTTCCAAAATACATCTGTTGTTCCTGATACTCCTAAAATTAGATAATTTTGAATTGACAGAACTTCACGAACTTCAACAAAAGAGTAGTTTCCAAACTATAAGGGAGATGATAATAAACTATAGGGTCTATAGTATTTTTTCCACTATGACAAATCCGTTTAAACTTTCCTTGTCGGTATGACGGCACTTCCTATCGCTTTAAGTTTTCCATAAATTCTATTCCAAGGTATTTCTCTTCATCCACTGTGATGATGGATACCTTACTACTATCTCAGAATAACAACTCTAAAGTTGTCTTGGAGTTGTTACTTTCAAAAATTAAGGACCACAAGGCAAAGAGGTCATTTCTCTAATGTCCAACAATCCATGTTTTGCAGGGCTAGTATTATTTTACCTAAGATAATATTCATTTCCATATTCTTCATTAGTTTTCAAATTCTTTCAGACACAGAAAATATTCTTTCTTCATTGTCTACAAGTCACCTTCATTCTGTGTCTTCCAAACTTCCGTCACATTTGTATGCAGAGCTTCAGTGTGCCTATTTTATATATCCAGATAATTAACAACTTCCATCCACTGAAACTTACTGGCACGAGAAAGGGACAATCATCTGCTCTGCACAGCTTTGTCACGCAGTGAAGGAAGACCGTGGACATCTTCTGGTTCTTGTGCTTCACGAAGCGAAACACCTCAAAGGAAAACCGGCCCATTTGACTCTTGCCATTTTCAATTATGGTTGTCTGCGGGTCCTTGTCACAGCTAGTTTTTGTAGAGAATAGTAAAATTAGGATGAGCAACTTTGCTAGTATTTTGGAGCTCTTAGCTGAGAATAAGATAACTTAAGCAGCAAGTTCAGTGCTTTAGTTCCTTGTAAAAGAACACAGTGCACCATGGGCAGACATAATCTGCCTGTTAGGCTGCACAGTCCTGTATTGAAGTGCTTTCCTACAAAAACACTGTGTTTTGTTTTGCAGCACCACAGCTATAACCAAGGTACCATTTAATTCCAGTGCCCAAAGAAACTTGAGACCTGAAGCAAAAAGTAATCAGGTATGCTAACCAGTATAGACAGGTAACTCCAAATGAAGACAGTATCTCTCCAGTAAGTGTCACGGATAAAATTTAATCTGAGATTCTGCCAAGATGTTTTTCAAAGTTCCAATTCAAATAAATGTTATTACTGGGAGTAGGAGCAGGAGCATCTATTTACATTTAATCATTTGCTTAACTACTTTCCTGAACTGGAGTCTATGATGTTTTATACCACTGTCATTCACCACATTTACCTTTGGTAAAATAAAGGCCAGTTTAGCCTAGTTTTCTAGAACTATTTTGGATATAATCTCTACCACCTTCATCATTCTTACGACTTTGCACTTGCTTCTATGTTTATGTTCACGTACAAATAAGTTCTGACATGTTATCTATAAGCCTTGCCCTTTGTCCTGCCTACTAATAATGCTTAAACTTTCCAGGAAGTTTAACACACCACTACTGGAGATATTTATATATATATATATTTTTTTTAAGGAAGGACCAACAAAATACTGAGTTTGCACAGGCCCTACCTGAAAAAAAGATCATATCGAAGATCATCACTAGGATTGCCAGATGGTGTGGTGTAACAGTAGTCCATCAAAACATTCCACCTACACAGGGAGTAAAGTGATAGATGGGGGGAATTAGCAATTCAAGAGTAGGGAGTGTAGTAAGTGAAGTGAGATTAAAGGACAGTATAGGAAAGCATACAAAGAGGTAATGCAGGCTATTACATTGAAACTGAGTTATTGTATTAAACAAGTCACATAGGAGTCATCCTGTATCTTCAACTACTTAGAAAATTAAACAGTGCTGTATGACAGCAGAACTATAAAAATCAAACCATTTGGTTTCATGCAAGTCAACCACCATACCAACACATGTAGTACAGCTCCTCTCAGAAGCTGTGGCCACAATGGACTAGAAATTAAAATCAACCCATTTTTAAAAGCCCTGGATTTTCTCACTTGATCATACAGAGGCCTTTTCTTAAATAAAAGCAATATAGGATTTAAGGTATAATTCAGGAAAACTTTCTTAATGAGAACCTCAGCAAGATATTCATTCACCATCAAGGACCTGATATCCTCCAGCTGAGAGCAGTGATTATTGAACACCTACCAATATTTTGAAATACAAAAAGTATGAGGAAAGACAGATGCTTCTAAATCAGAAAAACTTCCAATATCAAGAGTTGAATAGCAAGCAAGACAAGAAATAACATCCATTTTGGTACCTGCCATCAAGGTTGGTTGCTCTTACAGCTGCATATATTTTGGTTTTCAAGGGTAAACCTGTACTTGGAATAAGGAGCTGCTGGCTGTAGGTTGAATCCTGAAAAACAAACAATGCCTCATTGTAACAGAAATTCCACTGTAACAACCCATCTGCATCCACAGACTAAACTCCCATCTAATTTTTCTAACCCTTCTATGTAGAACGATCATTTTCTTTGTCCTCTGCAAGGGAAGAATCAAAAAGCAGTGCCAGAGCATTTGCCTGCAGGGTTGTTTGTAAACATAAACACCTGACTGGCCTTGCCCTATGCAACTATTTGGGAAAATCTATGATTTAGTGGTTGCATCACTGATTAAAGAAAACACAAGATGGATTGACACTTCAGTAAGTCTCCCAAAGCCTACAGGCAAATGTAGCACCTACTGCGGTTTTCTAAAGGGGGAGCTGTACTGGGTTGTCAGTGTACCCTTTCGCAGGAAAGGTTGTTAAAATTATTTGAATTAGTGGAGATAGCAATGCCACCAAATGTTATATATCTTAAGATATAGTCTGGGAGAACAGACATCCTGGTATGCAAAATGTTGTTTGTATGGATGTTGGCTTGTTGAAAACTGCAGGTAACAAATATTTTCATGTAAATTTCAGTATTTTAAAAGAGCTGTTTCAAGAAAGCTGTATTCACCCACAAAGTTGAGAATTCCCCATATACTACTATATAAATAGAGCCTTTTTATTGGGGTTTTTTTGTTCAAAGGCTGAACCACTGATGTCATTTTAGCAACAAAACCATGAAACAGACCTGTATGACAAATATTAATTCAGAATATCAAAATGGTAAAGTCAACTAAGTCAAACAGGTTGCTAATGCAGGGGGGACTCAATATGCTGAGACATATGTTGAGCACAAGGACTCAATATGTTGAGACCTCTTGTGAGAGGTCCAAACACTCAGTACACATGAAAAAAGGTGGTAAACAGGATTTTGACCAGGTTCAATGTGGCAAGCAAGACCATGGCAAGCAGCAGGTTACAGCAACAAGAAGATTCATGCACAGAGATTATGTGATTTTTTCAAAGGTAGCAATGTCAAAATTCACAGCATGCCCAATATCCAACCTCTGCAGCATCAGTGGCCTAGAGGTAGATTTGCCTTCTTTCAAATTAATTATACATTTCCATTACACATAGTTCTGCCACATTCTGCAACTGATTAAAAAGTACAAGACCCTGACTGTTACATTCCAGAGTTGTTTCTTCTGTTCTTAAAGAGTAGTTTTTATTCATTTAGACAGACATTTGCAAGAAAGTGTAAAAGCACATAGCCACTTAGGCTCTGTGAAAGCCCATTAAACATTTTGCTATTAAACTCTGAATGTATCATAATGGCTCCTCTTGTTTTTCCTAACAATGACATGTACTAGAATCACAAGTAAATGCAAACAACACTTTGTGAGGGAAGACAGAGGTGAGCTGAGAAGATGAAGAGTCAATGTTATGAAATAACCCTACAGCTGAAGTTTAAAGGATGGCTGCTTGTAGGCAAGAGACAAATCTGCACACAACCCCTCACCAACACCAAGAGTAGAGCCCTCCCAAAACCAGGACTTCTAACAGGAACTAAATGAGCCCACATGACAATAGGTGTGCAAAGTGTCACCCCCAACAAGGAAAAATGCAGGCAATGCACAAGCTGTCCGTGGATTTATCCAGCTCTAGGATGCAAAGAAGAAGGGCCTATCCACCATTAGAATCTTCCAGCCCTAGCAGTATTATTCATGTCAGTGTTACTCACTAGGGTGAGTAATATGTCTGAAATCAGAACAATAAGACACCACTGTTCATGATCAACTTGTGAGCTTACTGGGGTAGGGAGGATGAAAGTACATTTTGGCATGGGTTATTTAAGGAAAAAATGTGCTCAGTATGAGCATCACTAGCATTTATTCCTGACTGTTTGATGAATTGGGCCCTGAAAGGCAGCCAACATGCGATGGTCAATGCTTGGCTTGACTGAGAAGTTTGCCTGCCCTCACTTTGCCCCATCATTTTGATCACAGGTTTATTCAAAAATGATAGAAGTATAATCTTCATTTTAACAGATTAGGTTAACAGATAGGTTGTTACTTGGAGCTCTGCTCTTTCAAACAAACATGATTTTTAAAGCATGCCATTGAAAATGTCCTGTTGCAATATTTATAGCTCATTATATTCAAAGCATAAAGCATTGACTTTTAAATCAGTTGCATGAATTATAACTCAGCACCATGATGGCATGAATAATAATGCAAAACCAATTGGATTCATAATTTACAAAAATGATGTTTCATAGATTGAAAAATTGATATTTAAACCAGGTATTTAAAATGTATGAGTAAAAGTTTTAATCAACACAAAAATATAATTTCAGGGATTAATGTTAAATAGGGGTCCTTGCATTTTTCATGGTTTTACTGTCACTAACCCTTTTTACACCTTTTTTTCCCAAAGGTTTTACAATTATGCATATTCAACTTAAATTATCTAAAACATAAGGAAGAAGCGTTGGATGAAAACTGTTATAATTATTAACACTTGAAATCTTTAAAGCCCACACTGTAAGGCAACATATGCAGTGGGCTATAGATTTGGAACAAATACTACATCCCTCACTACAATTACAGGTTATCAAAACACTTTGATAAGGCTTGAACTTCAAAATACCCCAGCCAAATTGCTATAGTTTATTGCTAAGGGAATAGGTCAGGAATAATTTTACATATACCAGAGAGTACTCTCTGTTTAAGTACTAAATACATATACACACTCACACAGACAAACATAATGAACAAAAACAAAAGTATGCAGTCTGGAGTATGATTGTTATTGCTACAACTGATTAGCCACATGGCACTACAAACTGAAAGCCAGAGCTGAACACTGAGGATCTGTATAAATACAGGAGAAAAAGACTGTAAGTGTCCTCAAAGGCCAGCCATATAAATACAAGACAGCAGGTAGATGCAAAAAAGGAAAAGGAAATTCAGAGATGAAAGATGCCTAGAAGAAAGGCTTGGTTCATGGAAGGAGTGGGAGGCAAATTTTGAAGAGGAGTTTATACTTTGGTCTGCTAAACTAATTTGTATCCACACAGGGCAGAGATTAATTTAGTCCAGGTCATACTACCATGTTTTATACTCACATTGTAAAGCAACAAATTCAAAGTGCTGATAAATGTACCATTGTTCTCTCTTACAGATATAGCAGCTGATGACCTACAACCAGAAACCAAAAACCATCATGAAGAAAGATACCTTATTTTTGGTTTTGCATACTTCGATGGGTTTTATCATTAAAAAACTTGATGAGTCGTATCACAAGGAGTTAATTTATGCATTTGGGTTATAAACTTCAAAAACAGGAATTTATAGTGGAAATACTGACAGTCTTAACTATGCAGAAAGTAATGGATGCTACTAGAAACACGAATCAGAAAAATAATTAGCAGAGAAGCAAAGTGACAAAAAGGAACCCACTTTATATGATGTACAAGGTTTACTCACAGAAATATTTTCTCTTGCATTCTATATTTACAAGCTTACAATCTACTTCATGAAGAATTATCTCTTTTTTTTTTTATGCTATCATTTTTCATAACATCTGAATTTTGAAGGAAGTTTTACATTATCTAAGGGTCTCTTCCTAACAGCAGCTCTTCATAAATTATGTTATCTCATATAATGATGCTACAGAATTTTTTTCTTTGCACCAGCTCTTCTTCTGGGGCTTTTTCCTTTCCCTTTACTCTTACACGACTAAAAATTGCTATGTTGACAATGCTGCTATGACATTCACATAAACATGCTTACTCAAACCTGGGGATGAAACACATAGAAAAGTAAAAGCACACTTACGAAGCGAGCTGCGTGTTGTTAACCAAGTACTCCAGTGGATAGCTACAGCTAAATTTGTACAGAAGCCCAGGCAAATAGCTGATAATCGTTGGTGGGTCTGGTGTATCAATATAGCCTGAAACATTACCTATCTGTACCACTGAGGTATTTCCATACGCATTGATACCTCGAGCTGAGGTTACCTATTCAGGAAGACAGAAAATCACTATTAGTTGAAAGTTAAATGTGGAAAAAAATATATTTAAGGACACATGGTTTAGCCCATAATTTACCCAGAAATGTCTTCAGTAAAGCATTCAAAAATTAATTTAGTTCAATAACATGTTACCTGCATTCTGTTTGTCATGTCCCAGAAATCATGCATATATATAGTTCACAAGTTATATCCCTATTCTTAAAACAGACTTGAACAACATTTGAAAAAAATATGAATTCTGGAAGTGTATTTTTTGGTAGGTACTTCTTTTCTGAACATTCCCAATGAATTCATGTGACTTTCTGGGAAAAACCAAAGGAGCTTTTCCATTACAGTAAAAAAATATTACCTTAAAATGAGCTTCCATATGCAATAAAAAGGTGAATATAGAAGCAATTTCATTCACAGAAACAATACTCTTATTGTTGAGCTTTGGATTTGACACATCAAAAGTAATGTACTTTATAAGCAGACACGAGCCAGATAGATGAACTTTGAGTCTGTGGCTTTGTTTACATTGAGTCTGTGGCTTTGTTTACATTATACATTTCTAAATCTAAATTATAAACTATAAACTGTCAGAAATTACAGAGCTGAAAAGTAATGCAAGCTTAATATCAATGCAACCAAAATTCAGTCCACGGACACATGCTGTATTGCTCAGCTCACAGAGTGTTCAGATCCTGCAAAAACAGGCAGCTCTCAGGAAAACTGAAGGACCCTTCCTTCCAGGTAGCAGCCAAGGCCCACTCCATCAGCAGCTACTGATCTGAATAAGTGGATGGTTTAAAAACAGCAGAGAAGCATCACAAAATCCTGCCTCTGTAGGCACACACACAATATGGTAAATTAACATGGCACTGGACTTCCACTGTAGCATTTATTTTGTATAACTGTCCTAGCAAAAGAGATGTTTTCAGTAGCTTTAGAATACATGGTTTCTTAAGAAGACATTTCATTATGGAAGAATCATCCTGAGATGCACACGAGCTGTAACATTTTGCAGTAAGTAGAACAGGACACACAGCAGGTGCTTTCATTTCTTCATCTACAGAAAACACAACTAAAAGACAGAAGCTGCCATGCATTTTGCCAATAGCAAGCATACTTAGTAATTTGCCAAATGGCACCAAAATGTTGAAAATCAAATTATCTAGAATCTGTGTTTTGCCTAAAAGTTATAGGTTAGCCAAATATAGCTCTGTTTAGTTTCCTCACCACCCTACCCCCATAAAGTAAAACGCTGAGTCTGCTGTATTACACGCAGACCCGGGTTTTACAAAAGTTCTGCCTGAACTGTTGTCTTTCCTTTAGTTTTTTGAAAATTAGTTTGAAGGTCTTCGCTGTGAAACACTGCCAAGAATGGGGGGATTGTACTACTCCAGTGTGAGGAATATAAGAAATGCTGCCTCCTCCTTTATCATCTTTGTTTGGAGCACAGCATGGATAATCAGAGAGGATGAGGGGAATATTTTTGGTTATGTTTTTAGCAGCTGCTACTTCGTATTTGTATTCAGTGCAGCCTAGTGGGGGACTTCACAGGGAGCTCCAATTATTTGGACTTATCAGACTTATCAAAGGGAAGGGGTTGTTTTGTTTTTTAAACATCAAGCTCTTATGATCTTAATCAAACAGCAAGTTCAGGGAGCTTAAAATGTGACCAACTACACAGGAACAGGAAGAAGTTGCTTCCTGAAAAATTCTTCTACTGCAAGTCACGGAGATGCTACAGTTGGAAAAGAGAATCTTGAACTTGCTGAACTGTTTTTTTTCTTGAAATTTTAAAAGAAAACTTAGCCTAAGGCAAAGAGGTCACAGAGCATATCAAACATTTCAGCCCAGTTTCAGCAAAATTATTAGCAACAAAACAGGGCGCTTGTTATAAAAACTGAAAGACATCAAATACAAGGAGGAATTCCAGATAGAATAAAAGCCTTAAAAATAATATATTTTTACACCTGTTTTTTGAAGTTATTCATAGGTACCTTGATACAAGGCATCACTTCTTGCCAAATGTGATACACATAAACTATACAACTCTCCACTTCTGCAAAATCTAAGGCACGGTCAACAAGAGTTTTAAAAATGCCTTCAAAAGACTCATTTTTCCACAGAAAAAAAATTTCAATCAAAATTATACTTTCTGATCTGAGGACAAATGTGTGTTCCCCCACATTTTCTCGTTAACAATCAAGATTACAATTACTAACATTCTCTGGTTTTCTTTGATGTACGCAATATCTTTCTAACTGGGTAAGACAAAGTAAACATTATAAAAGATACAGTGCTGTCACGGACAATCACTTGATCCTATGCATAAATATCCATGCCATCATTTCACTTTGACTTGGTCTTACCACTAAAGTGTTTCCACAAGATTCCAAAGTACTCAGATTGATGATGAAAATGACCACTGCTGGAAAGGTGTTGTTATTGATGAAACCCCTGCAGTGGGCATCCCCATGTTTCCCATTCAGTGCCAGATCTGTCTCAGAATAACCAGAGAAAAGAACTGTGCAAAAATTTATCTTCATAGTAATTGTCTGTACTCCACAGAAAACATTGATATCTCGCTCAGCTGCAAGAAAAATACAGGGAAAGACATTGTAAAAAGATTTGAACTAATCATCATATAACTATTGTATCCGTTAGGCTAACGTTGTCCAATCAAATAAACTTTTAGACTTCAGAAGCAGCAAAATATTAGAATATAAAGGTCAGAATTGCATTAGTCTGAAGAACAGATTTGACTCTACCAATTCACGAAAGAAAAAAAACCCCGAGAATTAATATAGTAACGTAGTCTAACCAAACAAGAAACACATTAATCCAAAATCCCCCAGCAAATCTTTTAGTAGCACATTCATAAAACGAAGCACTGTAACAGAGTAGAAAACAGCAAGTGGTTAAATATTTGGAGTCTGGAACAGAAATTTTCAGCTATTTTGAGCAATTGAGGAGGTCAAGCTCTGCCTTCCAGCCCACACTGGTATGGAAGTTGACCACGTTGGTCTGAGGTTGTCTGGAGTCCACTTTGTATGAGATCACAGTATCAGGCTGTGCAGACTTTGAAGTACAATCAGCAGCGTTTCAGAGTAATTTATCATGATCTCTCTAAAGCTGGAGATTTTTCTGCGTTGTTTTTTGTTGTTTTGGGTTTTTTTAAGAACCATTAACTTTAGCTTTAATAAAAGATCAGTTGGCTGTGGAAAGACAATGATGAATACTACAAAACGTCTTGCAGTCTTTCATTCTGTACATTATGACAACACAAAATACCTAGAAAGCAACAGTTGTTAAAACTGAACAATTTTTGAGCAGCAAGAAGCCATCTTGGGTCAATTTGACGTTTTATTCAAAAGTTCTGAAGATTTTTATGTACTGAATGGAAAAGCATCAGGTTCAGATACAGGCACAAGCAACAGTTTGTTTTGCTTTAGAGCTCTAACATTGCTTTTCTATAAGGTCTTCTTTGCCCATAGATGATTGGGAGGCTGTTCTGGTGTTTTCCCATCATGCTTTACAAAAAGACATACTGCATTGTGTTAAACATAGACATTACTCCTTTATATAACAACTAATTTATTACATCTGCTTAAAGATTAAGTGCTATTAAAAATTGCAGAACAACTTTAGTCAATACTATACCATTAAGCCTGCTGAAATTAATTGTTTCACTGCATTGTCACAATGGAGAGGAAATGAAATCTCCATTACAATGAACTAGTTCTTCCCCCATGGTACAGGAACACAAGCAGTTTAATTTAGACAGCTTTAATGGTGGCTTTAAAGCCAAAACAATCAAGTGCAGGAAATAACAGACTAAACTCAGTCCTCAGCTAATGCTGTGATAAATGTTATTCAATGAGTGTAAATTTAGGTAGAAAGGTACTGGAGGCAAGAGAGGAGTTGAAGTGATTTGGCATGAAATTCTCCTGGTTTGTACACAATCATAATCCCACTAACATAACGCACAAAGATCAGGAAGCAGCATGTCTTGGATGACTACAGGAGGATTATAATGATCCATTTAATGACTGCACTAAAGTAGAGGGACCAGTACAAAGAGGCAAATGGCAAAGTGTGCATTTACATTTCCTTGGACCAACACACAAACAGTCAGATTGCAACAAATTGCAGGATGTAACATAAAGCAGCTCCGTTAATTTTATAATTCATTTCAAGCCTTTCCAAAAAGCAGGATATTAACTTCACCAATTAAGTTACCATGACTGCTTGCAAAATTATCATTAGACACTATGGGAAACCAAAGCATACAGTACAAAAACAACTTTTGTATGATACAGGAGGATAAACAACCTTTCTAGACTGAACATTTACTGCCCACTACTTCACAAGGAAGTATTGCTGCCAAATTAGTCCATTCTGCAAATAAAACATTTTTTGTTCAGAAATAATCTGAAACCAGTCACAAACAGATTTAATGCCCCTCTAGACATTAAACATTTAGCTCATTGCTTGTCAATTTAGGAAGGTCAATACTATTCCTATATAACGTAAAAGAAGCAAATAAAAGAGTTTACATTCCTGTGTTAATAGTTTCTAGTTTTCTGAGTAAGAAAGGAGCAATGGTTTGAAGGTTTCATCACCCAACTGATGAAGACTTAAATATAATGACCTATCTGTCACAGAGTTCCCACACAGGCAAACCACTTGGTTTGTTTCTGACTTAAATCACACAAACTATCTATAGCCAACAGTGCTTATAGAGGTGTCTCAAGTAAGAGAGTAAAGCTCAAGAGGTACATAGACACTACAATAACAGAGACCATCTTGAATTATGGGCAGACTCATGGTGACATGAGCCAAAATCTGGGAGCTCCACTATCCACTTCTTCTCTGGTACCCTTCCACACATTACCAACTCATGCCAGGGCAGGCAGCAAAAAATCTTAAGAGGACAAGGGTTTGCCACAGAACACTGTTGAGCCATCAGAAGAGGCATGAAAAGACAGTTGTAGTTCAAAACCAGTTTCTTTGCATGAACCTACTCCTTGATCAAATAACTGCTTTAATACTGAATTAAAATGCATAGTGTATGTGAAAAAGCTCCAACATTTCCTTAGCTTCTACTAATATGTACTTAGCTTCTCAATATGTACTTCTCAACATGTACTTAAAACAAGAACACCCTGAATCAAAACTGAATTTCCCAACTAAAGACAGACTACTATGGCTCCATGCCTCAAAAGCCTTCCAAAAGCTATGCTTTACTGCAATGCAGAACTAAAGCATTTTTCTCCAGATAAACTCTCTGAAGATGGCAAGATCTAACCTAATTCTATATTCTCTAGAACAGGTCTAGCTTTTGGTATAAAAAGTCACTGAATTTTCAGTGATGGGGCTATTTTTCCTTCTTTCCTGCTGACTGTAGCATACCTATACTCTAAGACAAACCTGCAAAATACAGAAACAAAAGTTCTGTCAGATTGTCATCCTATTTATGCAGCACCATTTCTATGCAAGAAGCACCTAAGCGATGAATGATAAAAGCACAAACAAATGAAAAATGTATGAGCTCCATGGTTCTTCTGGAAGGCTTCATTTCTCCCCTTTGCTGAAGATAACTTATGTTCTTAAAAACATTTAAAGAAAAAGAGGAGACGCCTTCAAAACCCAATGGCTTCTCCAGTGTCTGCACACCATTCTCGCCCCATGCTTGGAATTCCAACTGACAGCAATGAAGATTCCTTGTGTGGAACAAATATGGAACAGGAAGAAAGTCTATCCATAATAAAGTTCTGTGAGTAGTATTTCAGCCTGAGAGATACTTGTTTTAAAACATTCTTCTTCTTGACCTCTCTCACCTCTTCCCCTACAGTTGAACTCCAAAGGCCCTGAGGCAGCACCTCCTAAAGCCACAGCCTAAGCCAAGTGTGAGGAAGTCAGCACAGGAAGAGTGAGCCCCTTCTCTGTGCAGAGGCTCCCTCACCCATCTTCAGCAGCCTCTCAGCTCCACTAGTCCCAGCCCATTATATAGCAGACCCTTCTGCATATTGAAAATGATACCAAACCAATTTGGGGACAAAAGGGATTCCTGGTTTTTACCTTCATCTCAAATGGATGATGAACAAACTATTATTTTTCTCTCCTAGCTCTCAAAATCAGCAGTAAGAACGTTGATTAACTTCCAACCTTTGAATCTTTGCTGCCCTAGATGAAAAACAAGAAAAAGCAGTACTCTGCTCTCAGCTCCTATGGCCAGTGAGGGATGATTAGCATTTATTTCAAAAAAAGCTGTTTACTTGTAACCTAAACAGATTTTCTCCCAAGTCAATGAGATTTGGCAGACATGGAATCTGATATGACTCATTTTTATGAGGCAGAACTGCAAGAGGCCCCTAAATACCTACAATAAGATATCAATTCAGTTCCACAGGTATCACATTGCAAATAAGAATTGGCACAGAGCTGGCGGAAAAAATTACCAAGAGAAAATGTTAAGAGGACTCTAAACTTCTCTCTATCTGTTGCAAACCTCTCAAGAAGCCTGAAACAATGACCAAAAAAAACAATTATGTAAAAATCTCAAAAGGTAGATCTGATGCAGGTGGGCAAAATTCACCCACACTTCTGAGGCAAACCTGTAAAATTTGTCTCTAAGAAGGGGAATATATAAATAATTTTGAAATACTCAGTTAAACTCTGATTTTCTCAGGAATGCAGACAATGTATTTATTCTCCTTTGCATGTCTTATTTCTCTGTTCTTCATATCAATTAAGTGGAAAACAATCAAACCCACTGTTGGTCCTTACATCAACAAAGCACCTAGCAGTGTATTGGTAACAGAGAAAACAATAAACAGACTTTCTGCCATCTGCTGACTTAAATTTAAAAAAAGATCTGACCCTCCTTGGGGGGGAAAAAAAAAAAAAAAAAAACCTTTATTATTCAGAAAGCAACAACAGGAAAGATATTACAGTGCAATACTATACTGAGAGTTCATTACTAAACGATTCGATCTAATTGTTATCTCAGAAAAACAAGATGTGAGAGAAATAGTATTCACAGCCTTTTTATTAATATTACTATTATTCTGCCCAAGTGCCCCAGTTTAAAAGACAGATGTCTGCCAAGGAAGGCAGGAATCTTCCTGGAATGGAAAGATGACCCCCTCCCTCCAAATTATTATAACTTGAAAATTACAGGACTTCCAGGCAAAAATACAGGAAAAGGAATAGCAGTTCTTACTAGAATGTGTACGTATGGAACAAGACAGACAAACAACAACAACAAAACCCAACAACAGCCTCTTCCCATCCGCCAAGCACCGCCTTCCCCTTTGGTGTAGTTATGAGCACACCCGGCAGGGCGGGTGCGATGGTTCCCCCGCGGCTGCAGGGGACGCTGTGGTGCGGGCTCGGCGACCTCCTCTGGTGGTGATGGCGGCCCAGATGAGGGAGAGGGGGAGAGAGAGAAAGAAAAAGGGACGAGTCCCCCAGGCTCCCACGTGGACTGTGCTGGTTTCTCTCTGCGCTGGGACACGGTGAAGTCTCAGTCACTGGACAGCCAGGACTCTCTCTGTTGCAAGCAATGGCCTTAAAAGCAGGCTCCAGCAGAGCCCCACGGCAGTGCGGAAAACCACTGCGCAGGAGAGGTCCAAGGCAGAAAAAACCCACATGTCCACTCTGCTCCCAGCTGGGAAAAGACTGACTGCCCCCAGCTAAGAACTGCAAAACCCCCATTCCCCTCTCCAAAACCATGTCAGCAACATGTCAAGGTACTTGGCTAGTTCCTATTGCCTCTTAATCGCTGTCTGTCCACCTAGAGAGCTGCACCCAGCATCTCCCCAAAACAAAAGGGAAGAAATTCCCTTAAGAAAACCTGATCCCCAACACCAAGATACAACTGAAGCAGGAAGGATAAGCAGTGTAACAGAGACTAAAAGGATTCCTTAGCTGAGTAAACCCTGGTACGTGTCACTAAGACTGACAGTTCTTTTCTATTTCTCATTGTATGAACAGCTCTGAACACCCAATGTCCCCAAAATTACTTCATTCCCATTTTCTTAAAGGTAGGATCATACATTATGCATAGACATATCCTAATGTTTCACCTGCCCCTAACCAAGGATTTAATGTTGAAGTGAGGCACTGAATTTTGCCATCAAGTTAATTTTTCTCAAAAATAGATATATATTTCTTTATTTCACTAAAAGGACATAATTATACTCTTTTACCCCATAAAAGGAAAAAAACAAAAAACAAACAAACAAAAAAAAAAAAAAACCAAGCATGAAAAAAAACCCTGTTAAAAAAGTTAGAGTCTTAAATATATAAAGAACATTTGCTACAACATAACCTCTAGTCTTGGACAGGACAGAGCTCTAACAAAAGCAGGTCAAACCCCACTGATGTGAGGGGAATTGTATTCATTACTACCAGGCTGAATTTGACCCATTGTGCAATTAAGAAGGAAGTAAAGTGCAACGTTAGAGAAGTTCATTGTCACAAAGATAGTTAACACTCACTTAATGTGGAGTCCTACCCCCGGGCTTTAGACAGATTTAAAGCTCTGTATTTAAAAATAAGCACTGCTTTGAACCAAGACAATAAAGAAGCCATTAGGAAAAAAAGTCTATTAAACACTTACCAGGAAACCTGCTATGGAGGTTGGCATCACAGTTGTACCCATTGAACTGAGCAGTCACTGGAAGCACTTTAATCGTCAGCAGGAGCAGTAACCATACCTGTTCCATTGCAAAACCTAGCAAAACATTAAGTGGTTATTACACACATCTGTTCATTGCACTGAAGATGCTTACTGCAAACATTTAATCACTCGGGAGGTGATGGTCTCCAGCAAAGGAACTGGGGATAAAGCTCACAAGCTGATGGAAAAGAGGTCACAGACAGCAGGTTCCATTTCTCTACTTCTGTGTAGATTCTATTAACTTCTAAAACTTTTAATCATAACTTGTGGCAAAATAAAAGGTACTCAAGGATGATATCAAAGAAAAGGATAAAAAAATCCCTAAAATACATTGATAGATTAGAATTGCTTGAATATTTACAACAGTTTTTTGACATTTCAGTATAAAAATTCCTTGAGAAAGACATCTTGGCTAAAATAAAACTATTGTTCTAAGTCCTTGAAACCACAGAGATATGTAGCTAGCTCAACAATTCTCAGGCTCAGGATCCTAGAATAAAAATCAGTTCATATCTGTTTGCCAAACCTTTGTTCTTTGAAGCATGCATGTAATTGAATTAAGCTTATATAAAAAGCTGGTACAGACATTTGCATCTACTTGAATTGTATCTGGCAATCAGATCATGAGATCAGAACACATGAATTTCTAGTAGTTTTAGTAATTATTCCTATTGGGAAGAAAGTTCCAAGGTGTAGTGCCTGTGGTATTTACCACAACCAAAAACTGAAAAATTCTGATACATATCTTTATCAAAAGTATCCCAAAATACTGAGATTTTTGTCCATGAATCCAAGTGCACTGATTTTTTTTTTTTTAATAAACAAGATTTTGCCATTCTAGAGAATATAGCTGCTGATATAGACCCCAAATGTGGCAATGCTCTCCATTTGCCTAGACAGGAACTCAGCAATTCTAAGATTTAGGAGATTGCTTTCTCTAAGAGTACAGATAGGTGATGATCAACACCTCTCTTTCTCCAGGTGGATAAGAAACGTTTGCAAACTCCAGGGATGCAGAACACCTAAATGCAGCCATACATAGTATGGCAAGGGGCTGTCATGCATTGCTGAGAAGAGCTGACAACAACACATGGGGAGAACATTTGAGACAAACTCTCATGCTTAACTGGATCTTATATGGCTACACAGCAGTCTGGGTTAAAGTCAATAATACAAAGGCTTCCACTAGTTTTCAAATCACGCTCACAGAGAACACGAACCTAGGATTTAATGCTTTTTGTTGAAAGACTGACCCTTAGAGGACACTCCCAAGTGCTTTCTCAATGAACAGATCAACTACAACAAAACACCAAGCCAAATTCTTCTAAAAAGTTAAATGTATGTCCAAATGTACACCAATTGATTCCTGTGTAGTTCTGGAAGTACATGGAATAAAATGCAGAATTGGAAACACCAACTTCCAGCTAAGCATGCATGTTTGGTCAGTCAGGTATAACTTCTGCTATTATCATATCCAAAAGCAGCTCTGCCACCAAGTTCTTCACAATTTCCCCAAAGAGTAACTTACAACAACAATGCAACCTCCTTTTAGTTAAAGGTGGACACTAAATTCTAAAGAAAAGCACTCTTTGACCCTTTACTCTTTTTCCATTAGATTGCTGTGGAGGTTGACAGCACTTGCAGCTAATGTTGTGAAGTATTATGAAAACATAAGAAAGAAAATAAAAGTTCTAACTAGTTGCTATGAAACCTCTGTATTTTCATGATCTCTTCACCCTCTCCATTACTCTCAGATGGAGAAGTAAGTCAGTGTTTTGTCTATTTGTTTAGTATGAAAATTCATACTTTATTTTGAAAGAAACATTTTTTCCTTTAGAAAACTGGCATTTCTCCAGTGTCCTGGAGCCTTAACTCTGCTTGTACAGCAATTACATCGATAAAGTGGCTATTACTGTTCTCTTGTACATGGGCTGGTTTCTGATGTCCATTACAATGGTATATATCAAGGGCAATTTACCAAGATCAGAATCTGACTTTAATTTTCTAACATTCACAGTGGTTTTTTGCTAGCAAAAAAAACTTTTTTAAAAGAATTTAATGAAAGATGCCATTGACAAAGCTGTAGCTATTATTTTAGATGAAAGCAAAAGTCAACAATAAAGTCCAAAATTTTAATTATTAAACATAAATTATACTGCTGCATTTTGAAGGAAGGATAGATGATTGCTAAGGATAAGTCTGAATTAAGACATTAAGTATTTATAGCATTATTTCTCTAGCTGTATTCAGAATAATTCAGATTTTAACACAACCAATAATGTCCTACTTGCTTTCTGGCTATTGACTCATCTGCATATGGATCAACAAGCAGATCCATATCACCAGCTAAGCTGACTCCTGCTGATTTTGGTTAAATGAGCTAGGAATATGCAGAATTTTTCATTTCTCGAGAATTAAAAGGCGAGAAAGCACCCCAAGAGGTCAACATCACTGATCTGCCCAACCCAGCAACAATCAAGGCAGACACTCCTGCTTTTCCAGCCTGGTCTTAAAGGCCTCTGGCAAGTTATTTCTCAACAGAAATTTCTAAGCTTCACTTCCCCAAATGTATAAGACATCCTAACAAAAAGATTTCTACCATACTGGTATGGCTGATCATTTAATACAATTATAGAAGCATAAAAGTTTTATCAAAATAGTAATGGGAACATCAATCTTCTTGCCAACATATGAATATGAAATTAAAATTCCATGTGAAAAAAAAAAAGGTAGCATAGCATCCAAGTGTCAGGAATGGGATGTCAGGAATTTATAAACCAGAAGTCAAATTCATGAGGAAGATATTTGCCTTTTTTTCTTCAACTTAGTATGCAATACTTGATGCCTTCTTTGAGGAATACAGCTCTTGGTGCTTTCTGAAAAAGTGCTTCTTTGATCTAGTAGCAAACATATTTTGCTGTTAAGAAGACTTCCAGCATTACAAATGCCAAAATACTGCAAGGGAAATGTGACCCTCTCTATCCATTAAACTCTTAACAGACAAACCCATCCCAGGTTTCATTGAGGTACCAAGTCAGGTCTTATTGTTCTGTGCTGGGCATCATTGAAGAGCACAAAGATGTCAGAGTTGCAAAACGCCGTCCTCAATTTAAGTGTTTTCACTTTACAAAACCCTCATTCCTGCTTTGATAAACTTCACCATGTCAGAAAACCTGTGCAGAATTTCCAAGTAAAGATATTTATGATTTAAACAAGACAAGTTTTTGCAGTCAATTTAGGAATTAAATTCCACTGAGAAGCTGTGGTTTGACCTAAATCTCCTCTTCTTTCCTCTCTCATGACCTGATATTAATTTCTCTTCTTTCACATGTTTTCTAAAAAAATCTTCAAAAATTTTCCATTGTCAAGAGCATTCAGTGATACAGCCCTACATTTTTAGTTATATGCATTTGTGAGCCAGTTGTGACTTCTGAGCACACTACTTATTTCAAATACTCATCTTTTACTTTATGAGAACTTCTTATAATACACTGCTTATTCTCTATTTTTAATTCACAGCATGTAGCAGTTCTGCAGAATAATATGGTGATCTCTATGCCTTCTGACTGGATAAGTCTTTGAAACAAAACAGTTAATAGCAATAACAAAAAATTCTGAAAGAAAATTATGGATGTGGTGAGTACACCATAAGCTGCTGGCAAATTTATAAGTGTTTTCATACATGTCTAGTAACTGCCTAAATGTTGTCTAGCAACGTGCATTAGGTGTGCATAGTTCATATGAGTACTTCTCAGTCATCTCATGACAATATAGTTTCTTGCCTGTTTGGTTTACATTCATCTAGTTGCCACACTTGCTTCTGCATGTGCACTCAAGATGTGAATAGTTGTGAAGTGCATTAACTGTACTGCTGTCAGGTCCTCCAGAACCACTTTGCCTATAAACATGCATTAGATCATTTGACATCACTTAAAAGTAACCCGGTGGACTAAAACAGAAGAATACCTCTCTACCTCAGGTTCTTCAGGAAACTTTCTCTTTTAACTTGTACATCCTATTGTAACAAATTGCCCAGATTGTTTTCACTACTGCCTTCCACTTTATCTCCTTGGGTCTTATGATGCAGATAAAACAGGACTTGGATCTTTACAGCAACTGTTTTAAAGATAAACCAACCAAAAGGTAATAATTGCCTTTTTTCAAAAGGTTTTCAAAAAGTTACAGAAAAAAAGGGCACCGGAGATGTAAAGAACTTCATCCACAAGCATAAAGAAATGTCATAGTTGAAATGTGTCTTAATCTTTGGTTCTGAGACTTTGAAACACAGCATATCTTTTCTTATAGATTTCTATTATTTCAGACTCCATAGTGCCATCACCTTTCTGACACCTAGCAAAACTGGCAAAGCTGGAAAAATAAATATATGCAGACACACACACACACACACACACACACATACAGGTGACAAGTGTATATACACAGAGGCACACACGTATTTTGAAGTTCAGCAGTTTCCTAAACAAAGGACTAAAGCTGATGATGGAGCTAAATCTGTGAACAGCATGACAAAATGACAGTATTTGAGGGCTCACAGCAAATGTAATAATTTGGCATATATGAGGAAATAATAAAACTAAGAACATCAGAAACCTGTGGACCTCAGAATGTACAAAAACAGCTGATTTTTCCCACACACACAAAATGGGAAGATATTTTTGTTTTAAATAAATAAACCAATGTCTCTCTTGTAGCTATTCAGAACACAGTGGTTACATACTACACAAGAAAGACCATGCATTAAACACACACATTAGCTGGGTGCAGGCTTGCCTTCAGCATCAATTATTTGGCCGTAGAATGACCTGTACTTCTTTGGTAGACATGTATTTCCCCTCAATTAATGACATTTAAAAGGAAGAATCCTGGATTAGCTCCATACTGTAACAGATATGTAATTAAATGTTTGGTAAAAGCTTGGAGCTCCACTTTAATCAAAATTCTACCAGAACGAAACAGGACCAAGTCTAAATCATAGCTAAGTCTCAAATGCCAAGATTTTTGTGAATCAAACAGGTGCCCACAGTGTCCAAGGAAAATAAGACTGGGGAACAACTTTTTGCAGCTTTTAAAAAACAATATAGAAAGCTTTTGCTTTGGTTCAAAGGTTTAAAAAATTTTAGTTTAATCTCAAAGAATTTTAGTTTATTTTCAAGTCTGTTTACAATAATCTCTTCCACAGAATAAAAAAGCCAAAGGGTCTGAGAAAGACGTGTTAATTTTCCACAAAAGGAAGCCACATCAAAATCATTAGGCTTTAATCTGAAAGACTTCAAATTTTAACCAGCACACTACAATGAGCAACTGATATTCAAGATCATAAAATATTTATATGGAAGCAATCAATGCTTATGACTGGAAATGAAATAATAATTCTAAACCCTGCTGAACACCAAAACAGTGAAAATCTACATCTGCTTCCAAAAGACACAGCTCAGTACTATTTGTGAATCCTGTTACTGTAGTGACGAATAAATGTGTATGTTGGGTAAATAATAGAAGCCTTACAGCCATGCAGAGCTCTTGAATCTATAAAACCAGGTGTGTTTAGATATGCACTACCATGGGTCCATCTGGAGCCCCATCTCACAGCCTCAGATAGGCAAAACTCCAGCTGAGACTGTATTTCCACCTGCCTAATGACTAGGGAAATTTAATTGGTGTACCATACTGCCAATAAGCTCTTAAAAAAAAAATCTACATTTTAACACTTCAAAACATGCATAATAAACTTCTAAACATTGTGCCCCAGTATACATGTGTGTCTTCATTTTTACAGCAAATCCTTTGATGCATGAAGGTTTTTTTACTTTAGTCTAAAAAGTAACTAAGTTAACTGCATATTTATGATGTAAGAGAAAGAGTGGTCAAGTGGAGACTATGACTATACAAAATATTTCCAAGAGATTTATATGAAGCAGCATAATATCTTCTTCCAAGAAGACAGACTATAGGGAAAATACAGTTAATAAAGTATAAATAAATCTAAACAAACATTTGTTGAACAAGCCAGAGATTTTGACTTACTAGATCTATTTAAAACTTATTCACTTAAGAGTGTTGAGGTCACGGAGTAGATTGTTTACCTGCTATTCTGTGATAAATTACACATTTATTCTAGCTTTTCCTACTTCCACTAGTGAAATATTAATATCCTTCAAATGTGCTATCTTCCCCTATATTCCATATTATTTTCACCGTAGCTCTGCTTAGTGATGGAGCAGTTGAATTTTACTTTCAATATTGCCAGAATACTTGCTTTGCAGTGCCACAAGGATGACTTCAATAGCATACTTATATCTCTCTTCCAGACATTTATTTTAATAACCTAAGAAAATGCTAGCATTTTTCAAATCAGGCCAATCACATCATACAATAAAAGTACATAACAATGTATCTGATAGATAAGTGAAAATATCAAAGTTTCTTTGAAGTTATGTTTCCAAATCCATGGTTCACAGATACCTCAATAAAGTGTGAAAACACAAATCAGCTCTAAGTTGCACATATAGAATTGCACAAAACGACATCTCCTGAGCCTCGCAGGAAAGGCTGATTTCTATTCCATTCTGCCAACCTGCACGAACTAACCAGTGTTTCCCACAGGACACTCGTGCAGATACAAAGCACAGAATGTTGCCAGTGAAAGCGGATTTGCGAGGAAAATGGGTCTGAAGGAAGACATTATGTCCAAAGCCTTGGACCTGAATTAAACAATTTCAAACAGATTATCCTCTCACTTTCACACTCTTCATACTGTCTACTGCATCACAACAACTTTGACATCAGCAAGAGACCTGAGAAAAAAGAAAGGAAATTTCATTACAAGATTTGGAGACCATTGAAGTGAGTGGTCTGAAAAGATCATTTTAGCTCAAATTTGGATGTTCTTGACAAAGGAAGACCTCCATTTAATCATTAAAATCCACATAATTTGACTTTTTGTGCTGTGCGTTTCTTTTATCTTGTGGTTTAGAGTTAAATTCTGTAGTGCAGCTTCAGTGAATTCAGCTGAAATGCCAAGAATATAAACCAACTGAAAATATTGATAGATTCCCTATTGAGGTCACTGCATTTCTGACTCGCATCATAAAACTAAAATAAAAATCATTTTGGATTTTCTACTTCTCACTTCAGCTAAAAAGTACTATAAACAACCTGATTGCAAAACAAGAGCCATCAGATAACCACCAGCTGTGCTGCAGTCACTTACAGACTGGCAAGTACATCTAGAAATATCTGTAATGAACACAACTACAGTGTTTAAGATACTGTCTAATTAATCCAATAGTGAGAAAAAAAAAAAGAACAACTTAGCCCTTTTGTCACTGGTCTACATCGTGTTTCTCTTTCACTTTTAGTGGAGACACTGAAGTTTGAAAACCACTAAGAGACTAAAGCAAGTCCAGGATCATCTTGGACTGAAATGGAAAAGCAACAGTCATGTCATGTCCCCTGCACAGGAAGTGTACAAAGACCATCCCTAAAACCTGGAATGAAGAAACTGTTCCTAAGCCTATATACATTCTCAACACATGCACATTCAGTCTACAGATTTCCTTCTCAGGCCACTGATTATTATGGGGGTTCCATCAGCTAGCAAATTTACAGAAACTATCAAATCATCTGATATAGGCCCCTGAAGCATCATCGCATTCTCCTGGCCTTCAGTTGCCTCTAACCATGGTCTGGACTCAAACACACTCATCTAGCAATGAGATGCTCTTAATCCTATTGCCTGACCCCAGAGTCCTGCAGTCACATGGGCAGATAAAGATCTAAATGAGTATCGTTCTACTTAATTACTCTTTTTATGCTTTTGAAGAGAGCAATATAAATATAAATCTTCAGTAAAATAATGCTTGGTGTCACTAGCAAGTGGATTATACTGCAGCCATCTGTTTGCAGCTTGAAAATTTACCAGTAAAATAAGACTACCCTGACAAAAAGCAGCAAGAGTTTATACCATCATGATTACTTCAATTTCCTCACTTTTAGAAACAGCAATTAAGCAGTAAAGTTGTAGAATAATACTGCAGTAGAGTACAACCTTATCTAATCCTCAGAAGTTAAACAAATTTGCAGTAAATAATGCTGCTAATATCTTGGTCAAAGAAAGCATATAATACCACAGATTTCATAAACTGTGGAATCAAAGAGCATTCTGTTCCCAGATTTATATTTTAAAAGAAAAACTATTTCTATAGTGAAATAGAAAATATTCTCTTATGGATATTTCTTTTACCATGTTTCAAGTCCTTCTCATAGCCTTTCAGGACTTAAAACAAGGTTTGAAATAATTTTTGAGCCAACTTGTAAAACAAGCCTGAGGGGTACTGCTTAAGACCTAGCTGAAAGAAACAAAAAAAACATCATTCACTGGTAAAAACATTCTTTGACCAAGAACATGCAAGCAGGGCCAACATTCCTATCTTCTGCAGCTCTTGAAGTTTTCCCCCACAGTACACAAAGCAATCATAGTAACTATGGCAATTTGGACTGTATCAGTTCATCAGCTTAACTGAAGACTTGATTTCAAATCCCCACGATCTTCATTCAAGAATATATTGCCATTATTACTTTAAAAATAAACAAAGGTGGTGCAATTATCATGTCCTGTCAGCTTTGTGACCGGAAACAATGTAATTTCCAATCAGCAAACTCATGTCATTCAATTGCATTGGAGCCAGATAAGAAGTCCTGCTTATCAAAATTTTCCTCCATCAATACAATGATTGTGGGAACAGGCTGACTGACCCAAGTTGGATAACACTGTCTCCTTCAAGCAAATTATTGTTTTCCTCCTGAAAGCAACGAGTGGGTTTGACATACATTGATAGCCTCAACATTGCACAAGGTTTATAACCTACCTCCCCTCACATTAATAGCACGAGTCTGGCCTGGGTATCCTTAGGTAAAAGCTAAGTTGCAAAAGTCAGTCACAGTTGGATGCTAATTTTCTTTCATGTTTTCAACAGCCATTCCCTTCATACTTCTTCCCCAACAAACTACCACTGAGATTTCCTAGTGAGGTTAAATTTGTCTGACAGGTGATAAGGTAAGAATTT
The DNA here is from genome assembly GCA_013398175.1 of Climacteris rufus. Lineage (NCBI taxonomy): Eukaryota > Metazoa > Chordata > Aves > Passeriformes > Climacteridae > Climacteris > Climacteris rufus. Next base: position 687,165 of record VZRZ01004467.1, read on the forward strand.
TCTTTTAAAAGCAATTAATACTTTGACGTTAACCAGTATTTTAGTAAGTTCTAGTTGGCTGACATAGTGGGCACTTACCCAAATCCCCTGTAGCTGTTGAGTCAGCTGTACTCCATCTATCCCGTGCTCCTGCATGTGATCAACTGCTCGACTGCTCTGCCCTGCAGAACTTTTTCAGAAAATACTCTGAGCCTGTGGATCGGGGAAAAGAGACACTCATTATGAAAATTCTTTTTAAAATAGGTCTGGATTTCAGATGGGAAAATTTGACAGGTCTCAGAATACTTTACAAGCCTGTTCATCATCAGGATGAAATCTGAGTAGGTTCTTTATGGTGGTTTGTTTCAATCCTCTGCCTCTTTTTTTCCTGCAGGCTTTTGATCTGCTTGTCTCCACTTGTATGAAGATCTCCAGAGGACCATGTGGGGCAAACAATCAACCTGGAGAAATTACTCTGTCATCAGCTTGTTGAGAGAAAACCTTGTCTGCTTAAAAAGAGGGGTGGGAGGAAGGAGAGAGATGGAAGCATTGAGATAGGATCAGTAACTAAACTGCAAGGTTATCAATGTCCCCTTGTGTGTTGTGAGAAGTGTCCATTTTTTTCAGCTCTGGGCTAAACTCATAGTACTAAACAAAACAAAAGCAAAAAGAGCAACATTTCACGCTGTGATGAAAATGTGATATAGGGGTGTCATCATGAATACAGGTGTCAACAGAATGGTAATTACCAACAGGACATCAATGCACACAAAGCCAAGTGCACACAAAGGCAAAGATCAAGCTGCTAGAAACTAAACCTGTTTCATAATATCTACTCCTCAGTTTCTGGGATTTGGAAGGGGGTGTTTAATTCCCATTTGTTGCATTAGAATTTTTTTCCTCCTTCTGCCCCCTCCCTTCATTATATAATGGAACCATCTATGCCTGGAAGCTTTTGTTACACCTTCGGCTGGGGAAAACTGTTTATAGGCTTACACATCATAGACATATCTTTGAGGTGCCTGGATTTGTTGGAATGTAGGGCAGTTTTTAGAGCAGAAAAGCCCTGCCTCTGCCATGCCTTCACTTCTGCAAGCTCCTGTTAAATATCAAAGTGTTGCAGAGCACACTGTGTACATTCATGGCAACCCAGACAGGCCCCACAGAGCAGACATGGCAGAACTAGGAGTGCTGCGATGCACTGACTCACCCCCTCCTCCTCATCCTAGTATGTCAGGGCAGCGACACAGGAAAGCTGATTTCCCTTTTGACACTGAAGCATCACACAAATCCACACAGAAATACCTCGACGTAATATCAGTTTCACAGAAAAGCACGTTTAAAGCACAGTTTACCCTTGAGTAGGTTTCCAAAATGGGAATCTCTGTTTATGTTGTTATATTATGTAAGACATGTATAATACCAAAAGTCATCCCTTGCCTTTTGGTCTTCAGATGAGATTATTAAAAACATCAAATTATCATAAGACGCTGTGCAATTTCTGTTTCCACTAACAGCAATCACAGCTTCTGTAACATCTAGGTTTTCTCCCTCCACAGGAGAATGCACACAATGAAATTCTGGCCCAGTATGACAGCTGTCATCCCACCTTTCCCTTGCTGCAGGCTATGTTTTCCAACAAATAAAGGAGACAAATCACAAGACTGCAGGACAGGTCTTTTTAATGTGAGACTTACTCAAGAATCTGGCCACCAGCTGCTACACGCAGAGGAGCAATGGTTGTGCGCTTTTGGGAGACACAACTGTCCCCAAAAGCTGTAGGAACAGCTTGGCTGAGGTGAGTGCACTTCTACCTGCCCACATGTATGAGCAGAAGTGGGTTAAAAGCCAGCTGGGCAGCACAGCCCACAGTGGCTGCATCACCTTCATCCCAGCAGATCACAACGGGCACCCCTATGAAAATCATTGCTGACAAACACCTCTCTCACCTCATTTCTCAGGGAAATAGCTATTACCTAAATGATCACAACCCCAAACAGCTTTCACCACCTGGAAGCACAGCAGTTTTCCCCTCAATCTATTAAAACCACATAGACAAGGTGAAAAACAGCCCGAGATGTTCCATCAGTAATTAACTGCTCTTATTTGTAGGAAGAAATCAATCAACAAATCTCTGTGCTTAGTAGAAGCAGGCCCTTCACTGCTATTATGCTGTACTTATAAGTGACCCGAAGGATATGCTGCATGTCCCCAAAAATCCAAGGTTTTTTCAAGCTCTCTGTAGGCAATTAAGTAATTCCACTGCTGTATAATATGTTATTTCTTTATTCTTTACATTTTAAATAAAATTAAATCCCTGAATTCTTTGATGTGAAAGAAATGAAACAAACCTGACTATTTAATCATTAACCCTTGAAGGAACATGCCCCCAACTATTTACTTCTCTAATCTAAGAATGTATTTATAAAGAAGACTATTTTCACCCTATATAATATTCAACAGTTTTGCAAGCTTTCAGCATGATTTCAAACAATTATTCTGGCCAGAAGAAATATAAGATCACAGTTCTATGAATAGATCACAATAAGCTTTCCAAATGTACCTCATTATGACTGCGACATCTTGCTCATTTCCAAATTAAAAATCTGTCTCCATGCCACAAATCCCTCTGCCCATCTCGCTCATATTTTATGTATTATTTGAAATAGGACAAGCTGGTTCTTCTAAAGCCTAATTTTAGAGAAGATTTGGACACAGTCTGATTAAAAATTTTATCAATTAGCTTTTAAGGAATTTTCTGTTTTCATATAGAAAATTACACATAAGCAAAAATTTTCCCTCTTTTTCCCTCTTCCCCAGGACTTAGAAAGCCCTCACACTTTGCTGTCCATATCTAAAGACCTGAGAGGAGACAAAGAAGCTGCAAGAGAATAGAAAAACTTAATAGACAAGAAAAATTGACAAATAAAAGGTCAAGTCTAAAGATTTTAACCATATTGCAAGCCAAATTCTACTGCTGATTTCCCCACAATGTAACTAGGTATTTTGCCAGATTTGAATTTCTCTTCATAAAAATAAGATAGATAATATCATCCTTTACTATTTGTCAGAAAAGAAAATCTTGTTTTTATCACTATTATCCTCTTATAGAGAGCTCTGGAGTTATCTTAAACTTGCTTCTACCAAACATAAACAATATCAGAACTTCACTGTTAATGTGAAATTTCACAAACCTCAGCTAGATTGCTAGCTTTAAGCACGGAAGCTATTTCAAAACAAAATATTCTTCAATTTTATAAGTCATATGAAATTCTCCTGCTCAGTTTAAAAGTGAAATGCTTTGCTTTATGAAGAGGGATTCTGCTTTTTTGGAAAAGAGTTCTGAAGATGCACAGTGATTGCCGGCATGCCCATGAAATGAATTCTGCAGCCTAAATGACCTTCTAATGGAACAATTCAACCAAAGTGTATTTCCATTTTTTAGGAACAGAGGAAGTTTTATACACAATTACACAAGTAATTTTTCTAGTCATATGCTTTTTGTAGTATATATGTCAACATCGAATGTTTAAAACATGTCAGAAAAAAAAGAAGCATGGTTAAAAGAATTACCTCGGCTGTCAAAACACAAACAAGCAAATCTTTCTGATAAAATAACCTGTCAAAATTTGGCGTATTTTTGGGACATATGTCAGAGTATATAGGCTTGTATTTAGAGTAATGTCATGAATTTCCTCTCTCTACATCATCATCATCATCATCATCATCATCATCATCCATACACAGCTATTATATCCCCTCTTACATACCTCTTTTGCAACGAGGCCTACATTAGTACTTTCAGTTCTGACAGTAAAATTTTGGAAGCCTCCAAACACCATCCCCCCCCACTCCTTCTCCAATTGCTTTGTGTTTCTCATACCTGAATTCATCTGCTTTTAAAACCCACAAACAGTTGCTTTTCTAGCCCTTTCTCAGTATTAAGCCCACATTAAACCCCTTGATTCACACTACTAGCCCAGTTTCTTTTCTAAAAGATCAGATTTAATTCAGAACCCAGCTAAACTAGATTAACAATTTATATAATTCTTACTATACCTAATCAATGTGTGCTCTAGCCACAAGGGGAAAAAAAAAATTTAAAAATCAATACTGCATGAGAGTTTTCTCCCGAGTTATAATCAAATATACTCACACAAACACATGGCTTAAAAATTGTCATCACTGTTTACATTATTGACATCTAGAGAAAGTGCACACCAGTTTTAAGTAACTGAACAGTATTCAATCTCAAAACCATCTAGTTCTATCTTGCCAAAGCAACTATAATTTAAATCTTTCTAATGCAAACTGTTAGCAGAACAGGGAGCACAAGCCAGGAAAATGATCATGAAATTCTATACTTGCACTGAAACATCACAGAACCCAAATCCAGTTTAGGCAAAGTTTTACCAAAGGCAAAAACCTGACCTGAACAGATTGTAAATTACGCTGGCATCAGTTTCATTTGGGTATAGACCACAGAACTGGGATAGACAAATCCCTGTTAGTTTTACTAGCACACAACATCATACATCAGAAGACCAACACGTTTCAGTATTAGCAGAGGTAAATGTGAATTAGAAATGGCTGTGGTTACAAATGGGGAATTGGAATAAAAAATATATGCAAGACTCCTTCAGCTGCTCTGGCTTTATGTAAACCTGCCTGCTCAGTGGTAACAAAAACATTCTCCATATACTTTACAACAGCATTAAAAACAGGGCATTTATTGATTTAAAAATCCTCTTTATTTCAAAATTTATCTGCTTTTTAGTTTTAGATGTTTAAGCTCCTACTGGTAGAATCTATATCTGATCTACATCTATGCCACAGATGACCTTAGCTCACCTGTGGGTGTTTTGTACAAGAGTTTCCGTGTTGACATTAAGAGACCTGACAACCTGCTGTGAAAATAAACCTGAAATTCAACTTCCTCTTGTAGTATACAGAAAATTGTTATTTTGTCCCAAATCTAAAACAGAACCAAAAATCACCTCATTACCGTTTGTTTTCTTATCTCCAGTCATAGAGAGTTACGCTGTTCACACACAAGATGCAAGTTTGGTTTTGAGACTGTTATTTCCGAATATACACACTCTTTAGTAGCATTAGATGAATCCTAAACACTGCAACTTGTATGTATAACTGAAGCACTCTCCTTTATGAACACATTTCCACCTCCCAGCCAAACCCACAGTCTCTATTCCTGTCCTTTAACAACTAGATTATATTTAATCTTTCAGTGGTTAAAGCATTTTTTTCTTCTGCAGAGGCCCTCTCATCCCTCAGAGAGAAAGAGAGGGTATTTTTGACTTGAAAGGAACATTAACTTGGTCCTCTTTCTTTACAGCATAGCCTTTTTCCTTGTCTCCCTCTGCCATTAGCTTCTTCAGCTAAATGCAGATGTCACCAGCCTTTCTTTAGCAAAGGGAAATAAGTGTCCCATTAAGTACTTAGAGGAGTAGACAGATTCTCCCATTCAGTTGGTTCCCTACACACTTGCTGGTGCTGAACAGCAAATCTTCTATTTCTGAGAAAGGGCTATCACAGAGAGGTCATTTTCCTCTAAGTGGTTTCCTTATTTCATCTGTTCTCAAGTTTAGTGTTAAGTTGCTGAAAGATTACCTCATTCATATGATTGGGAGCCTGTTCGCCTCCAGAGTGTAGGATGAATGAGGCAATAATTATTTGTTTGAAAAATACAGGTAGTATAGCTTGCATTGCAAAGAAATATGCCTGGATTTGTCATTATTCCAGGGACAAATCCTAAGACCTTTATTTCCTTTTCAGAGAGTCAGGCCCTGCTCACAATGGTGAAAAATTACATGCAGATAGTCCCAGCTGCTGCTCCCGCCCAGTGAGAGCCCAAAGTGAACTAAGGCAAAGGGGCTGCCTGACCAAGCACTGCTGCAGATCCTGGGGCTTCTCCAAGGAGGAAAGCAATCTCCAAGCAAGGTAGGATGAGAGTTTAATGTACTTTAATACACCAGTGAAGTTCTCCAAGCCAAATGGCTTCCTCCACCTCCTTTGGAGTAAGCGGATTTTTCAGTTTTAGAGCCTGGTTTACATTACACTAGAAGCTTCTTTTGAGGGTCTTATTTTTGGGATGGGGAGAGGGGTGTTAGAACTACTTTGATTCAAGAAAAAAAAAGGAAGTGCAGTGCTAGTGGAATAAGTGCAGAGCTTCCCATGTTTAGTCAGTTCATGGGCAGATTTCTAAGACCACTTTCCATGAGCTTTTTCCCAGCCAAATACAGCCATGTTATAGTTACTAATTTTCTGTAATTTAATGCAAGGTTAAAACTTCAAAACAATGTGACCATTAAATGTCAGAAAACTCTAATAAAGGAGCAAAAACAAGTGACAGAGATCAGAAAGACTTTTCCACAGAAGAGCCTTGACCCATTCCTCTTAGTTAGCACCTGCTCTCAGAATATAAAAACAGCAAACTGTCCCTAGAAAGAAAAAAAGCTTACTACACAACCCCTATGAAGTGCATTTAAGATACATGTTCATTATTTTGCAGAAGGAATGTTCAGCAGGATCAATATGCCATCAAGATAAAAGAAGAGTATAAATTGTCCTGAGAGTTGGTCAGAATTTCCTTTACTTGTCAGCCAGGGAATTAAAAACTGGGCAGGAGGCATATTAAAACTGTGCTTTTATAAGCTTAATCAGTAGGCTGGAAAATGAGTTTCACAAAGAGATAATGAGCTCCCAAATCATAATTTGCCAAGGGTGCATTGATTTTCACTCATCTTCAGATCATTTACGAGCACCCAGCACAAGAACCCCTTTCTGCCCCAGGCTCCCACCACGCAGGGGCATGTGCCAGAACAGGGTACCCCTGTGCAAGGAGGAGTTACCACTCTAATGGTTGCATCAGTTAAAAAGGTCATGAATTTGAGTCCACTCAACATGGATATTTCACGGTCATTATCAAAACTGAGAATGAAAGCATTTTTGTGCCCTGTTGAATAAACATTTGCTTCCCCTCTTGGGAATCTTCATAGATATAGCAAAGATCTGATCATAATAGTTGATCACAAAATCAGTCATGCTGCCATCACTGTGGCTTTACCAATCCCACAGTCGCTGTTCTCACGCCCCCTCCACAAATGCAAATATTAGGGCATTTATCCAGTACATAAGAGAGCAGACTGAATGTCCCTCTTTCAGCTCCACCCTGGGGATTGCTCCATTAGGTCAAAGGATGAAACTTACTGCTGGGTTAGTGAGAAAAGGTTTTGTCCCCACCAACTCAAACTGAACTGTATATACAAAGACTCAAATGTCAATTACAGCCAATGAGAGAATAATCTGGTTCAGTATATGCTCTAGATCAGTGCCTAAAACACTGTCCTGAGAAATGGGATGAAGTTGAAAAAAAGCTGTCAGACTAGAGGGGCGCTAAACCTAGGTCTTCTACAGCTTAATCAAGCAGCCAGATCCCTCAGCTAACAGAGAGGAGCTACTACAGAGGCATCTTTCTATCATGGCAACCACAATTTGTTGTAAATAACATCATAAGAGTGATAACAGAAATTTTAAAATTTATCTTTTCATTCAAGTTGACATTTAATTTCTTCTTTTATGGCAGCACACAAAAGCCATATACATGTCTACATTCTTGCTACCCTGAGTCAGGCTTGTTTCCCTCTCCCATCCCATACCTCACCAGTCCACAAATGCCCTATGCTATAAGGACTCACTGGATTTTTTCAGGAGAAAGGGTGGAATCTGAGGAAACAGTCTTATCATCTGAGTCCTCTATGCATTATGTTATTTTAATTCCTCTGTATTTTGTATTTAGAACTAACACTGATATGTACAAAATTCAGTGTTAACTCCTCACTTGTTTGCCCCTCTAGTGCTTTCATCTTATTTGATTGCCCCTGCTCTTGTCAGCAATTTAGACTGACTGGATATAAGTCGTCTGTTACATCACTTCTCTACTATGTACCAGGCACAATTTTCTCTGGTAAAGAGTTATCTTCAGCCCAGGACCTGGTTGAATTCCAAGGGAGCTATTTGTTTGTCAGGGCAAAATTCAATAAAAAATGTTGTTTATCTTTAGAAGTTATTTATCTTCTGCTAGAGAGTAATTAAAATAAATAGGTATCGTTTGGGGGCAGTGAATAGGTTGGGGAATTGTTTTTTCCTGTTTAAATTTAATGTTGCATTCCAAAGTTCACTAGCACTTTAAAATCCTTTTTTGCACCAGCAAAAGGCACAGAATTATAAGGGAGAGAGCTCCAGTTTTGGAGATAACCTTTCTTTTATCCATTCTGTTGCATTCCTGAACAAATCAGATATTCCCTAAGTTGCTCATTTCAGTAGAGAATGAGGACTAGGACCCTTACCTTAGTAATCAGGCAAATAAACCAGATATTAATATGGGGGGGAAGGAACCTGTTACTCACACTCTCTCTTCTATTGTTTAAACATGTATTTTTGACAGCACAGTTTATCTCACACACCAAGAAACAACTTACCCAAGTTCTTTACTGAGAGAGCTCAAAGAAGTTGATGCTTCCTTCCCTTGTTCATTAGCTGAACATGCCTATCACCAGACCTTAGCAAATGTGTCTGAATTGGTAAAGCTAATCCCCACTTTGAACTGCCCTTCTGAGAAATACTCTGAACTCCTTTACTGTGTGGGTGACTCTGCACTGGAACAGGTTGCTCAGAGAGGCTCTGGAGTCTCCCTCACTGGAGATATACAGTCTGGATGCAATCCTGTGCCATGTGCTTTGGGATGACTCTGCTTGAGCAGGGAGGTTGGACAGGTGGCCCACTGTGGTTCCTTCCAACCTTACCCAGTCTGTGATTTTGTCCCATCTTTGTTGTTACATTACAACTGTCTGAAAAGCAACATCTCAGGACTGAAAATGAAAACATACTGGTGGTTCAACATTATACACCTTAATTTTTCTCTTCCTTCATGAAAAAACAGTGCAAAGAGATACAAAGTTTAAGTTCTAAACTTCATACTCACTTTCTGAGAAAACATAGATGAAATGAATGCTTACAAATCTTCATTAGTCTGTACATTATGGAAAGGCACTGTAGGCTAAATATCAGAATTGCCTATCAAATACCATATCAACAGATCAAAGTATATGTTAGTACACTAAATGAAAACACTTGGAAAAAAAAACCTCCAAAAACGAAGTTTACAAAATCATCGTGATTAAATGTATGTTAAAATAATCCATAAAATAAAAAAGTGAGGAAAATATATCATCTCAAGAATTACAGCTCCACTTGATACATTTCTTTCCTTACTATTAAGTACACTGTGTTATTTATTCATTCAAGTGTTTTAATCAAGATAACCACTCAGAAGTCATTTGATTTAAAAGTACCTTTAGTGCAAAATGTAGCAGTAACAGATCACAGTAATTTGCAGCCCACGGTTATGTGCAGCAGCACAAAAATCTAGCAGTACATTGCGTGGTTACAGCCAAGAAAGTCATTCTGGGGTGTAAAAGGAGATTTTTATTTTTCTTTAATAAGGAAATACTGTTGTGAGAGACAGCCCTCCCCCTTTTGCTCAGCCTCAGGACCCACACTGACCACACTGTATCACCAAATGTGGTTCAAATGCTTATTCTGCAAGATGAAACAGTGTTTAACATCAGCACATTTCAAGCATGCAGTCCTATCCGTGGGGAGCCAGGCTACGGCAGCAGGGGACCCCAAGCATTTTTTAAAATCTATCCGAGTATCAGGTAAATACCCAGCATATTTACATGGACAAAACACACTCTGTTGTGGCTATATAACTTGCACAAGTGCTGTCATGCTTTTGAGTGCAGAGCAGCAGTGGCAGAGATGATGCAGGGATAATGACTCTCACACTTGTTATTAGCTACACAAGGATAACAATTCTTCCCGAAACACAGCTTTTTAGGTAAAGCCATGCTCAACACAAGTTTTGTTTCTTTTTCTATATATTCTCACATTGTTGTTGGAAAGTCTCCTTTATTGTTTCTAAAGGTATTTATTCTTTTCTCTACACTTTTTTGAGCAGTGAAAACAAAATCAGATTAAAGGGACCGAAATATTAACATGGTAGTCTCAAGTACAAGGTTAAATAAATCATTAAAGGAGCATCAGAGTTTGGGTTTGGGTTTTTTGGTGGTTTTCTTTTTTTAGCTTGATACATCTGAAAGATTTTTTTAGAAGCTGAATTCCATAGACTATTTGGAATTTCATTTCCATTTCAAATCGGGGTGCTGGAGAAATAAAGAGATAATTTTCCTAAAATAAGTGTGGAGAAGTTCTCCTGTGAAATGGAGAAATCCATTTCTCAGCCAGCTGGCTCCGTCAGATCTCTTTCTGAAATCAAGCCACTAAGAGATACAAAAACTTTTAAGTAACATAAAAGGAATATATTGAACACTCCAGCTAAATTGAAATACAGACAGTTTTAAAATTAGAACAGAGAAAAGAACATATGAATAACAATGGGTCACAAAACAGGGAGGCAGTAAGAACTTTAGTAATACTCTTCCTGAATAAAATACAAGTGACATCTTCAAGAGGATCCTTGTAGAAAAAGAGAGCTGCAGACCTATGATTAACTTTAAAAAATTACTGGAGACAGCCAGAAAGCTCATATTAGATTGCAGAGCTGCAGACACTGAAGATCATGTTTTAGAAATATGCCCAACACATACACACAAACTCTCCAAATTAAAACTTTATCCTTACATAATACATACTTTATACATAAAAATATTATTTGTCCCTCAACAGGACCTGTGTACAACCTCAGATACAATCATGTAAGGGGCAGAGAATCAGGTTTTTTATGTCAAAATACATGTAAGCTCATGGCTACAACATTGCCAATAGTAAAAAAAGGGAATCCAAATAAAGTAGATAAAAACTCTTACTAAAATAATCTACAACTGTAACCACTAATGACTACAATAATTTTTAAACAGATGCATCCGGATGTGATCTTATATCTGTTTTAAGGCAGTATGTCCACAGACCATGACTATACTTGTAGCTTATACCTTAAGATAGCACAGGGGAAGGAAGATAATAAACAAAGTCTACTTTTTCTACACAGTCCAAATAATTTCCATCTTTACTTCCAGACGAAAGTAACTACTATTGCTTTTTATTATTCTATGCAAGAAGCTGCTCTCTTTAGATGAACGCATGCTGCTTGCAAGACAAATATATTTGGGAAAACAGTTGTGCTTTGGAGAGTTTACTGTCTAGTTTAATGCCAAACACTATAAGTGGGAATAAAAATAATATATGGAATGAATATACAAAATAATGCACAAGTTAAAAAGCCTCACACTTAAATTCATTTTTCTTAAATAAATAACATTTTCAATTCTCTCTCAGCTTTGTATTTCTATTTTCTTTCAGCTAAAGCTCTAGTTAAAGAACTTTATCTAGTTAAAGCACTCTCCATAAAATCCATTGATTATTATATACTGTTTCTATTGTAATAATCGTACATTTGTGCCAGAGACTGCATAAACACCAAGATGATATCATCTGTCCCAAAGGCTTAGCAATTATATTTGCATTACATGAGAACATGTGGATACAGACAGGGCAGCCAGTAAAGCAATGACACCCCATCCAGCAGCAGGAAGTGTTGTGTTCTTTGGCTGTGGTTCCTTGGGCCCTTCTCTTGGGGCAGCAAGGGAAAAAAGCCATTCAAATCCCTTCCCCAGTCATAGCTCCAGCCACTTGCTCCTAGCCTTCCTGTACTCTTTCCTGTCTTGTTGGAGCATCTCTTCTGAGAATGGAAGAGAAATGTCTTCGACCATGAAGAGTCCAGCCAAGATGTGTTCAAGCCTTAAGGCAAAGGAGCCTTACTAGGGAGGGGAACAGGCAGATTGAGATATATTTGCTAGGATTTCTTCCCTGACATGAGAGGAAGCAAAATGATGAAGACACTCTTTTAAGATTTAAGCAGAACACATTACCTGGTTACAGGGGTAAGGCAACATTATCAGTACTGAATGAGGAAGGAGTGGTAACATCTAAAGTCATGAAGGACCTTAGCAAAGGGCACAGACAGAAGTCAGTGCAGAAGGCAGCAACAAGTCAACAAAGAAAGATAAAACACTGTAACCCAGCCCAACACTACCAGCTAAAACCATACTGTCACATCCTAGAGGAATCCAAGCAGAGCATGAATACACTCAGCAAGCTGACAGACAGTGATGCAGAGACCCCACCCCTGGAACAAGACAGAGTGTAATGACAAGAGTGTTCTCATCCACTCACACAACGAGGAAAAACTTCACAGAAGAGATCTGCTGTACTTAGACACTGCCTGCAGATAACCACATTAACACAGATCAATATACTGGGTATGTATATCAGTGTTTGAGTACTTACTTCCAAAATTCACTTACTTATGCTTGTACTCACATTGTTTCTGTACACACAGTAAACTGTAGCATTTCATTACTTTGTTGCAAAAATCTACATTAATAGTACCAGACAAGGACTCTCAGCTTGTAAATAACTCAAACACTCATATTGGGCTTAAATAATGTTCCATAAAGGCATTTGGGGAAAAAAAAACCTATGAACTATGCACAACAAGAGAAGAACAAAACTGACTATCAGCATAAATACGTAGATCTGATTTATAAACCATAACTTTCCAAGGACAGATGACCTTGCAGGCAGGTTCTTTTACAGTAGAGATGCTTGTCCCAGGGATATGAAACATCATACGATTAATGATGTAGACAGATTTAGCTTTTACTAAGTTTCACCTGACTTATCTGATTTATTGACTTCAGTTACTGTGGTAAATTTGTGAACAAGTATTGGAGCTAAAATAAACCTGTAGGAGTAACAATTAGGTCACACTATTTTCTCATGTCCCAAGTAAAAAAACTTATCAACCAACATAACACTTCCATCCACTTAAGCTTTCTGCCTAAATATTTACATTAAGAAAAATTTAGGCAGAGACTCAGTTGAGACTTCAGTCTATTTTTATGCATCTACGTATCCATCATATCATAGTAAATAGTTGATGAAGCAGATTTAATGGCTCTACTAGAATAGGGTATCTTATATGTATATGATTACTTCATCACCTGTACCCTTATGTTATTTATCTGGTTTATTTATTTACCTCAGCTTAGATCCAGACTAAGGCCTTTCAAGCACTAAGTAGGAACACAGTAGGTTGTATGTGCCTATATGTCTTGCAGAGATCAAGACAGAAGGATGAGTGTTTGGAAGCAAGCATAGAGGGGGGAAAAAAAGTCATCTGCAAGCAGCACTGGTACAGAGAAACTGGTGACATAATTCAGTACTCTGTCAAAGAGGAAAGCAGGAAGGCAGTGTGGTGTAGGCAGTTAAATGAGATCATGACTGCTTTCCTCAAAATTCACATTTCTCAGCACTTAGTGTCTTTTGTACTTTAAGACTCTCCTTTGGAACACCAGACCTCACAAACACCTTGAAAAAAAATCTGGTTTTAATTTCTGTGAGAAAGTAAACCCAATGTAAACCTTTCTCAGTTGCAGAAATTCAAAATCTTTGTAAACTTATGGTGTTCCTGATATACATGACCACCTTATCACTCTCTACTATAACCACACAACTGGATTTCTATAACTCTCAGTGCTGCTCTTGGCTATGACCAATTTGACGTAACTCTGTAAACCAAGGTAGGACAACTCCCTCTGTCTTTCACACACCAACTACTACGTGTTCCCTTGCTCTCCTAAGCAAAGCAGGTCTGGTCACCACTACAAGCCTCTTCCTTCTTACACAAGACAACACAAAACAACAGAATCCACAAACTCTAAAGAATATCCAAATGGGCATCAAGTTGAGTTGTTTGCATGGTTTGTATGCTTCACACACACACAAAAGCTTGTACTATTGATTTCCATCAACTTAGATTCCCATTTTTCTTCAACACACTAATGTAGCCATTCCTTCTCTTCTCTGTTCAGAAGATGCATGCAGGAGGCTTCACTGAAAGGTGAGATGTTGTGTTAACGTGTAATATGAATGAAATTTGTACAACTCCTCCCTAATTTTAAAATTGCCATAGAAAAAGAAAATATTTTCAAAAGTTTCCACCAGCTGAAACATTTTGCAAGACCATAGTTTCTCTGCATTTTCATATGGCTGAACAATTCCAAACCATTCCCAACCTTATTCCAGCACCTCAGAAACACTCCTGCAACATGATGACCCCAAGCCAAATCTCTGGTTCCACTGCATCTACAGTCAAGCTTTTGTACTGCCACCTTCTCATGTCGCAAACAAAATCATTGCATATGCTTCATGTGTTTCTACAGGTAGAACTCTTGAAGACTTCTGGTTCACCTGGCTAGTATCCAAATTTATTATATTGCACTAAAATTTGTAGCAAGATTTTTCATACCACCAGCACATTTCAGGATTGTAAAGAAGCATTCAGTAATTGAAATCCCAGCTTTTTCAAGTGCTGCATGTCTGTCAAAAGAAACAGGAGAAGTAAGAGTGCACCATGTTTCAGACCCCACTCTGCAGAAAATCACAGTTACTATATTTCTAAAGGTCTGAGGGCATCATGGCATTGTTTCATTATGTTCTACAAGTGAGATACCAAAGAGATATTTTCTGTCACAAGGTACCACAAATACTAACGTTATTTCCCCTTGTAGAGCTAACACCCTAGATAAACAATCAGGCAAATCAAACATTGTGGTTTCGAGGACCTGATTCCTCAAGAATCTGCATGTCTTTGTCAGTGCTATCTTCAGGCACCTGAAGTGTTGGGGAGCAACAAAGGGCCATCTGCTCACCAGGACAAGGCAAGCCAGAAGCCCTCATGACCCTCAGCACCAGGTCCCAAGGTCTGGGGACAATAGACAGACCTTGGTCATGGGGTCCATCAATGGCCCTAGACAAAGCAAAAAAGAAACCAGATCCAAGGCCCCTCCAGGAGCCATAAGCAGGACCACACAGAGCTCTCTCCAGGCACTCTACTTTGAGCCAGACAGTGATGTTACAGTGCTTGCCCAGCCAAGCAGAGGTGAGGTGAGGGTGCAAGCAGTGGTGGGGCTGGGTTGTCACAAGTGGGAGTGTTTTCACTCCCATCAGCCACAGGTCTGCACCTTTCTCTTCAGCAACACCCAAGGAAATGAGACTGGCTCCTACTGCCTTTCACTGCAGCTGCTACCCACACCTTCCCCAAAGGCAGCCAGTGATGCATGGCAGCCAGTGATGCTCATGCATGGCAGATGTAGGACCCCACCTTCCCATGGACTGAGTGCAGCTGGCCTGCTCCCAAAATTAGGCCACTTATTTCTCACATCAAGCAAACACACAAAAATGCACCTCTGAGACTGTGATTAATGTTTGGTTGTATCAATTATCCAAAAGTCCAGCTACTCTTAATTTATTTTGATTTCTTAAGACAGATTATTGAATAATCAGAAATATTCTTCCTTGTCATTATTTTATGCCAGAAGGATATAAACACATCAATGGCAAGGACTTTTTGTTATGCTTACTGATTACCCTAGTTACCAGCCTCCAGATGAATTCTCTACTCCATCATCCACTTATTTTCATCTGCAAAACACCTATGCCAGGGCCCTGGAAATGCACTCACAGGAACCAGTTAAGCAGGGACATCGCACCATGTCTGTGTCAAGTGTTATTGCAAGGTTATTGCAAGGAAGTCTCTTTGCTGGAGTTGTCACTTAACACCTCCAGGAAAAACAAACACCAATGAAGCAAAAGCATGATGCAGGGAAAACATCACCAGTAAAAACATTTTATATGAAAACTGGTATTGTTCCAACCCCCACAAAGTACCAAAGGATAGAACCATCAAGGCAGTGGCAAGCAGAAAAACGACCATCATTAGATTTTACAAATGCCAGAACAAAAGTTTTGAGTTCCCTGTATCAGGCTCCATAGCGTGAATTCAATGACTGGTATATCCACCACAAAGAGAAACATTTCTGTGTTCTCTCTCTTGGCTGTGATTCACTCTCAGAACAACATAAATCTGACTTCTACCTTCAAATCATTATTGAAGGCCAGAGGAACTTCTGTAATGTTCTAGCCTGAGCCTGTGCATGACACAGACCAGAAAGCCTCTCCCACTCTTTCTACTTCGGGTTCTAACTCCTGCTTGTACAGTTGTTGGTTTTATTTTGTTTTGTAATCTCAGTGCTGGCAGAAAAAAATTAAACAGTAATCAGAGTTTTGGATCAATGGCCAAGAGTGGTTTTGATCTCTATGCATTCCCTACAGCATTCAGGAATTTATTCACATTACATAAATGGCATGTGTACAAAAAAAAAAATGTCCTTACTTTCATACAAAGTTTCACAATCAGCTCTAAGAACTAGGGTTCCTTAAAATAGCTATCCCAAACAGTACAATATCATACAAATACTCCAATGATCAATATAGAATTTGTAATTAGATAAACATTAACAAACACAGAATGCTTACTCACATATTATTGGTGGTATAAGTATGTCTCTGGTTTGAGTACCAAATCATCAGAGAAACTATGAGTAGCCAAAGATACCAACACAGTAGAACACAGCACATTTGACCACAGGAAAGCTCTCTGTTTTGAAGGGACTATACATGGCACTGGTCCCCAAAAACGTGAAATAAATAAAATCAGTTGGCATCAATTAAGATGGAGACAAGAGCATACAATGTAAAGCAGTGGGAGAATTTTTTTTTATTTCAAGGCAAAAGTTAGTCTAACAAAGCTCAGACTTTAGTAATACATATTACTTCAAAAATTCCATCTCCAGTTTGGAATAGCTTTCCTTTGTGAAAGGGAGAGGCTTAAGCAGGAATATCTCCCTACAGTTTTTGCTTCTGCTCCTAGAATCTGAGACTAACTCGGAAACATTATAGAAGAATTTAATGTATAACCTTATTTAAATTTTTTCTGCAAACCACAGCATCACATTTTCAACAGCTGACAAACTGATTATAAAACTGATTGGTCTTTACAGGAATAGAACATTGTCTGCTGGATCTAGCAGCACCCACTTTTTTCAAATGGTTTTCAGGCATCAGCTCTTAAACACTTCAGCCCTATGGAAGAGATAAGAGTCCAGACACAAAACAAAAGGCAATAATTACAAAAGAAAAGCAAAATTCATGTTCTTAAAGATCAAAAAGACAAGATTAAAAAAAAAATCTGATTTAAAAAAACTATACTTGTGAAATACCAAGATATTTGATGCTCAGATATACCGAATTTTGATACACTTTACGTAGAAATAAATTTGAAAAATGAACATGAAAATCTTTCTGCATATGTTCTTGCTTAAATTCCACTGACCTCTAGGAACAACTGCCCTCTTAAGAAGGCAGAATACATGAAAAGGATACACTTACAAAATGCAAAGAAAAGCCCCTCTAAGCCTCAGAATTAATTCTGTAAATTCAAAAGCAGTTGTCAAAACATGCCTAATTTACAATACTATACTATTTGTTCATTGGTAAACTTGGACTTAAAAGATTTCCATATGATAGAAATACAGCAATTTGCACTAGTGACCTCACAAGAGAAAGCAGACACCTAATTCAGTTTTCTTAAAACAGGATCTTCCAAACACCATTGGAGTTGTATACACAGTACCATATGTGTGATGAAAAGCATCAGCTCCAGAGACAGTTGCACTGTCTAGAAAGGTACCATTATTTAAGTTTAAATTTCTTCTGTAAGAATCACCACATTTTCAAGCAGCTATTTTTAAGGCCAAGTTTTTCATACTCAGGTTCTTTGCACAATACAATCTATTGAAAAAAACTAAACTGTAGTCATGAGCATGTAAAGAGCATGTATTTCTTTACACACAAGTATATAGTTGTAAATAGCCAATTACCTAAATTGATTAGCTTCATATATCTACACAATGTAAATACATATCAAGTACAAGTTTATATGAATAAATTTATACACTACATAGTCTCTTACGTGTGGTAGCCACTGCTCAGACCACTTGCTATTTCATAAGGGTATTGCTTTCTGTTATTTCAATAAATAAGAAAGAATAGAATATCCAGAGAAGCACCAGCACCAGCTGACATAGGACTTTAAATACCAGGGAAAATCTGTTCAAGTAGTGAAATAATCACAGAAATATACACCCAAGTATTAAACTTCTGCTGAGTAGCAGAAGAGAGTGTAGTTCAGCAGCCTGATACTCCTCTGAACCCCACATCACTGGGCTGGAGATGCACTCCTCCTCTCTGCCTATCCACACTTATTTCACAGTCTTAACACTCTTATAATGTAGTTGTTTGTTGGTGCTGTGAAAACAAGTATGTGTGCATTCAGCTGCACTGAGCAGAAGATTCATATCCCAGGTGAGAAACAACTTGAAATTCCATTCCCACTTCATAATTACAAAACACATAAATGGAACAAAACATGAAGGAACTGCCCGTCCCACACAAGACATGACAATCCTTTAATATGAAAATGTATTCAAGGAAAGAGAGCAATAAATGGACTGAAGTACATTTTCATATGCCAATATATTTACAATGCATTCTCCACAGGAAGCACCACCATGCTTTTCTGGCAGCCCTTTTATTATGATTGTTATTATTATTGTCATTATGACAATAGGTTTCTCCCAGCCCGGACAAGCAGCACAAGCACTGATTGATGAGAGAGCCCCATCCAAGCAGAGAAATTATACAGCAAGCAATGACACAGGCTTTTTGTAACCTAACATGCCTGTAGCCATAAGTACTTGCTGCAAGGTGTCAAGGCTGTACTATTGTATTTGCACCTCTACAGGTCTTTTCCCCCCTTTTTCCTTATCAGTAAAAACAAAAATCCACGATGCTGTTTGCCTGCAAGATAGGCAGAGAAAGGTGTTTATGTCACACCTCATCTAAGTGCTGGGTGTTTCATTATTTCCAAGCTGCGTTTCCCATCCAACAGCCAAAGAACAACTTCCTTCCCCTCCTTTTTCCTACTCCAAAATGCAGAAGAGACGAAGCCAACTTTTACAAGGTTTTTCCCAAGGGTTTTCAAGATGCTTGCAAAAAGAGGACAATATTTCCTCCAGAAAGCTCCTCCATAAGTAGGTTTTTGCAGCTCTCCCACTCTCCCTGCTGTCTCACTGCAATTCAGTGCAAGTTGAGTGCAAGCCAAAGCAGATGCAGACAGCGTATTGCTTCCACGGGAAGATCCCAGCCTCAGAGAGACTCAGAACTGGGACGGTAACTACTGGGCTCAGACAGGCACTCAGAACTTGAATTATCAGGGCTGAGACCCACAACAGTGTCTTGTTTGGTATCAGCTAGCCCTAGGCCAGATGCACATCTTCAATCCACAGAGGCTCCTGGCAAAAGCCCTGTCAAGAAGCTGGCAAGACGGGCCCCTCTGCAAGCTCTCACATGGAAAACAAAAAGCAAGTAAATGAGTAACATTGTACTTCTAATGCAACAGGGACCCTGCAAGGCAAACCCCCACCATGTTTTTATTCTCCTTCTGTTTTCCAAGCTATATGCTTGTTTCACACTTGGCTAGGATGTGGTGGTCAAGTTTTGGCCTGAACTACATTCCTCAGGTCCATTTGGAAAATAAAATAAATATCTGTTTTCACACCTATCAAGAGGGGCTTATACCGGCAACATTTCAAATCAAAATTGGACAAATTCAAGTTACAGAATGTCTGCTATATACTTATTCTCTATTAAAAATATTACTCCATAAAACCTAGTTACAAGGTGAAACAAATATGTCATTAAAATTAATTATCAACCTATTTGAATTTAAAAGAATCCAGCACATCATTTGACCCATCCATTCCCTGTGATTATACACTACTTTTTGCTTATTTATTTCAACATCTCCCATGATTAACCTTCATATTGTCAGGCGGTTCCTATTTCTGAACACAAGAAAAATAGATTAATCACTGATTATATTCTATCTACAGACAACATCAGTCTTACCTAGCAAGCTAAATATTGATGCCCATCATTTGGCTACTTTTGATAACTGAGAGCAGTGCTTTAAAATTTCAGGATGCTTCACTTGCTCTGAATTTGTTCTGCTGGGTAAAGAGCTGAAAGATCTGCAAGACTCCTCGACTTTGAAAATCAGAGTATTAATCAGATGTGTAAGAAGATTTTATGTTGCAAACTATGAAGATGGAAGAAGATGAGAGAGGAATGAACACTGGCCATGGGGCCTCCATTTCTTCCTTTCTGTGAGGATCTAGGCTTCACATGCTATGCATGACTCTAATTCCTATGAAAGGAAATCAAATGTGAGGAGAATTCCCTTCACAAACTAGTCCTATTCAAGCCTACATATGATGCTAAAGGTGTGTGGCAAGTTCTCACTGACTTCCTTCAAATGGTTCCTGTTTAATTGCTTAGAGAGCCCTAGATAAGAGCCAAGATATGAAATAGGTAACAGTATGTTAGGACATAAATGGTCTACTGGGAATCAGAATGAACTCCGATATTTCCATTTTAGCCATGTCACCATATAGCAAGAAAGTCAAAACTAGGACCTTGCAAATAGCTGGTATTCCGCTTAAATGTCACAGAAACTCCAATTTTACTAACTCCAGTAAAGTAGAAAGTAATTTAGGAATAGCATCATCTTAATTCTGAAGTAGTCTGAGAAAAGATAGAACTAACTGAGCAGCAAGATATTGAGCTACTTCAATATTCCTAATCTTTTAAAATTCCTTTTCTAATTATAACAGAGGACACCAGCATCACCTTAGTTAGAAGTCAAGCTATTTAGTCAAGCTATTTGGAAAGCAAAAAAGGACAATAAGAAAAGTTTTAAAGATCATTCCGATTTGAATTATCACACACAGAACAACTCCTACAGTGCTCTTCAACTAATAAAGTGAAATATTTGGATAGAAATCTCTTATTTCCCTGTGACTGGTGAGAGCAACAGATGCTGTGTCATCACACAACCACAAAGAGTGGACAGTGCACAGTGCTGCAGTCCAACTTTTTGCCCAGCTGTAAGGGCACTTGGATATAACAGGATTTTGGTACTAAGGAAATGGGAAGACAGGTAAATGCAGGCTTTTCTTCTCAGCTCCCCCCACTCCTATGACCTTGTCACACATGCATCACACACACCTACACTCCAGTCCTTTACATTGCCCATACTCATGCAGGCACATCTGCATCACCTTGAACCCATGGGAGCACTGCTAAAGTATCCATCTTTGTCAGTGTTATGACAAAAATAACACTGGACAACATAACACAATTGTACCCTGCTGTTAGATTGACAACTGATGTTGCAAGTCTTCTTGTTCCTGTGCTTGTGATCCCCTGGTAACATTGATGGGAATGACAATGCCAGAGAAAATATGAAAGTACAGAGCAGCACATCCATTGGAGGAACCGGGTAAGATAGATAATATTTGTATCTCCTTTGCAGTACAGAGTTGCTCTCGCTGCTGCCCTATGGCAGTCCATCCACTTGGCACAAAAAAAACCATAACTAAAATAAATAGATATTACTAGAAACTCTAAATTATTTATTAGGAACATTTGCTTAACAACTGTTTCTTTGAGATTGTCAAAACTGATGACCTAAAATAAAGTGCCCGCTTCCAAGGCACTATGTATTGATAAAAGCATAAACCAATAATGCTATTTAGAGTTGTATTTTCTCTACAGTGCTATTTAATGACCCATGGTAATCCTTTAAAAGGTTATTTTAATTACTCAGATCTTATTCCTTGAAGGAGAAATGTCCTCTGTTGGCAGATCTTCTAGCTTGGAAAGGTGGAGAAGGAAGATAGGCAGGGAAAAAAAAGACAGAAATAGACCCAGTCCATTTGTGGAAGTCCATGGGAAAAACCTATGTCAGTACAATATATGATGAAGTATATCATTACATTGCCTATATGGAGAGTAATTTTGCATACAAAACACTTCTAGGAGTCAGGCCTGTTCTTAAACAACTTTAAGCAAACAATGATCAGATCTAGAAAAGGGCATCTAAATCCTGTACCTATATGGTACATGGAAAATTCTCTGGGCAACCTGTGCCAGTGCCTCATGACCCTTTGATTAAAGGACATCTTCCTGACATCTAGTCTAAATTTCTCCCCTTTTAGTTTAAATCGTTTCCCCTTCTCTTGTCACTATCTGCACATGTAAAAAGTTGCTCTCCCACTTTTTTATAAAGCGCCCATTTAGGCACAGGAAGGCCACAATGACATCTCCTTGGAGTCACCTCTTCTCCAATCTGAGCAACCCCAACTCTGTCTCTCTTCATAAGAGAGGTACTCCATTCCTCTGATCACGTCTGTGGCCCTCCTCTGGACTTGCTCCAGCAGGTCCACATCTGTTTTGAGGACCCCAGAGCTGGATGCAGCACTCCAGCTGGGGTCTCACAGCTATAAAGGGGGAGCATCACCTTCCCACACTTTCTGGCCATGCTGCATTCGATGCTGCCCCGGGGGTGGTTCACTTTCTAGGCTGCAAGCACACAGTGTTGGGTCGTGTCCAGTGTTTTATCCACAAGAACACCCTAGTCCTTCTCCACAGGGCTGTTCTCAATGACTTCTTCTCCCAGTCTGTACTACTGTCTGGGATTGCCCCAAACCAGATGTAGCACCTGGCACTTGGTCTTCTTGAACCTCATGAAGTTCTTGTGGGCCCACTTCTCAAGTTTGTCCAGGTCCCTCTGTATGGCAGCCCTACCATCCGTGAAGCAACAAGGGACAATAAGGGGTGGAGAAAATTAAACTGAATGTGTATTCTAAGTATAATAAGCAGTCTGTTTAACTTATTTGGTTTTAAAACCCACATACCTGGTATTTTTAATCTCAAAAGAAACCAAATAACAAGACACATCCCAATCACTGCATTTATTCCAAACAAATGTGCTTTGTTGTCTCAGCCAGTGGCTAATTGCCAATTTGTTTCATGAACAGAACCTGACATAGAAAACAGAACCCAGCTATTAAGTATAGAGGCTACAAAAGAATGCAGGTAGTATTAAGCTTAAGGCAGAACTGCTCTGCCAGCAAGCATCAATGTGCAAAGCACAATCCCACCTATCTCCTGATTGGAATCTAACTTTTTTTGAGTAGGTTATCTCCCTCAAGGACAAATGTATTCCAAACATTTAAGGGCTCTTACAAAAGGCCAGCACTGATCTCTGTGCTTGAATTATATCCCAAATGGACCCTCATTGGTAACACGATAACAAAATCAGTGTTTCAGTCAAAAGAGAAGAGTCTTTCTGCTCCTCTGTTCTTCTCTTTTTGTGCATTGATATAAAGATCAGAGTCATCAGCATGAATAAGATTTAGAATTCTGATGAAAACAATAAGAGATACTAAACACTTTCTGGCCTTCCCAAATTTGTATTCAACCTCTCCCTTTGTTAAAGCTGTAATCACACTCCCATCGGTATTCAAGGGATTTATGCAAACAAGGTCTCTTCTGTCAAAAATCACAGCAATTTAATGCAGTCACAGCCTGTTGGGTTGTGTAGATTACTGGCACCAGAGACACAACTTAGTATTCTGATGTGTGTCAGCTCTCTATAATACAGATCAGATGGTCTGAGCAGACTCATCTCAGCCATTCTAGCATAAGGCAATGTATCTATATGCAACAGAACCAAGGGAAAGTAACAAAATGTGACTTGAAGCTACACTCATAAGGAAATTTAACAATTAATCTAAAATTCAGCCTGTTACTTAATTGCAAACACGAAATATCTTAATTTTGTTCTACATGCTTAAGGATACTTTCACCCATTGCTTAAGGATGAACTTATACGAATAAAAGCCTGCTGCCTCTACCTCTGTGTGAGTGCTGATGCTGTTTGTACCTATCACACATCCACCTTATAGACCCAACACACAAAGGAGGAAAAGGAGTCCCTTATGTACGTCTTAACTCTTTAAATCTAGCTGGAAAAAAATCAACACTTAGAGCTCCAGTGGCTTTCTGCCTGACATTCTCACATGCAATACCATAGCTCTTCCATCACTCAGGGCCTTATCCTACCTCCTTTGGACAAGCTGTGCAGTTTGTTTCAGTGGTCACAATTTAATCCCTTGAAGTGAAATGGATATGATTTTAGTCATGACCTACCCCCATCATATTACTAACTACAGACAAATCTGGCCATGTTAGAGAAATTCTACCTGCACTGTCACCCTTTCAAGAACAAAGAATGGATTTCTTTTCCTGGCTTAACACTTTTTCCCAAAATCATTTTGATGCTGTGAGAGAAAAAGAGGGGAGTGAGAGTTGATTAAGAGCTGTGATGAAATGCAGGCAATAGAGTGGAGTACCTGGAGTGCTCTGCCATCTCCACCCACTTTCTCCCCAGACAACCAATGGCCTTTACATCAGCAGGGCAAGCTCTAATTGGCTATATTCTGGATACAATTTGTGACCCAAAATATACAAGTTAGATAAAAATATGCCTTCCCAAAGTATGCTTTAATTTAGGCAGCATATTACCAAACACCTTGCAGACATGAAATCACTTCTGCAACTCTCCTGAGTAAAAGAACAGTCAGTTAAGATCTGACTGAATACAAAGTACATAATATATAAATATAAAGATAGATAGATAGATAGATAGATAGATGTATAAAGTCTCAAAATATGCAGAAGACTTCCTTTGACCACCTGGACGTCTTTTGCATTCACTGTCCAATATGTTTACGCCACTGATTCACACTAGCAGATGTGATTGAAAAAAAGAATTTAAGGTGCTCATTTGCTAAAAGCAAGTATTACACTTAGACAGTTCTTGGTACCAAGATGTCTGTACTGCTTATGGATTTTCCAAGGCAGAAAAATAAGATTCTATTTGCAGGATAAATCCTGGATGGCACATTATTTACTCAACTGTAGTACACTAATAGCTGGTTGCAAATAAGGACCTTGAGGTATATACAGCACAGATCCTTACTATACAGGGCTCAGACTGTCAAGTGAATTGGGGCCAAACAGCTTAACTTAATATGTATCATTCAAATCTAATGGGACCAAGAAGTAAATCAGGTTCTATTCCTTATTTCATTCCATCCTTATCTCCTCTCCCCAAACACAAAACATGCATAATCCAAACATAGCATTCTGCAAAAATGAGCCTCATTATGTATAATAAGAGCCACATTAGAGAAATCCACAGAAGTGGATTTAAAAAGGTGATGCTCATCCTTTTTTCAGGTTGACTTAGAGCTCCTGAGAGCAACAATCTCATCCAAATTCTGTATCCACAGGCTGCATATTACTGGTCCCCTCACTGGCTGTTCCATACATCGATGTGGTCAAAATAAATAAACCAGTA
This sequence comes from Climacteris rufus, assembly GCA_013398175.1. Lineage (NCBI taxonomy): Eukaryota > Metazoa > Chordata > Aves > Passeriformes > Climacteridae > Climacteris > Climacteris rufus. Next base: position 712,474 of record VZRZ01004467.1, read on the forward strand.
AAAGACACAATATAACAGCTTTTTGCTGGTCTCTGTCGAGAGACGTTATTGAGCCTAACAATACAGAAACAACTACTTTAAAGAGAAATAAAAAGTTTAGCTTATTTTCTCTTGTTAAAATGCCTTATTTAGGGTTGTAAAACATTAATCAAATTCTGCACACTTGCATTCTCTTTGCAAGCATTAAGAAGGAGCTCTAGCGTACAAGTGCCTTCATCACACTATATTTATACTGCCTTCATAGGACCCTGACACCTCAATATTCATCTACTTGGCCTCAGTTTAGCTGCAGAAGTTTCAGCTGCTTTTAACATTCAGTCTAATTAAGGAGACAAAAGAAGTTTCCTTAGATGTGTAAGTTAGCTTCAGTGGTGAGTAAGATATTAAAGAGTAGGTGATGGACTCTTTAAAACAGCTTCTCTGATGTCCCTCACTCTACCAGAACTCCTTTCAAGATCTTAGGTGGTCTGCCCCACTATTAACCTCCCTCCACACTGAGAATTTAGCTATTTATTCTCAGCCTTTGTTCCTTTTCTCAAAGGGCCCCTCCTCTCACACTTTAAACAAGAATCCTCAACCATCTTCTATGAATGTGTGTAACAAAAGCCTTTTGAAAGTCAAAATAAATTACACCCACTGATTGGGATACAGAGAAGCCCTTATTTTGACCATTTATATCACACTTTGAAAGACTTGATGCTGGTGCAATTCTGGTTTTACCACAGATTTATGACTTAACAGTGGTATTAGAAGCATTTCCAAACGAGTTCTACAGTCTCAAATCTCTCTAGCAAAGTGCAAGCTCTTTGTCCTTGTGGTGTCCCAGCAAAGGAGCATTATATGGCTTCAATCTTTAGCATAGAATATCCCAGCAATTTACCTTTTAATTGAGAAACAGTTCAACAAAAATTGGCAACGTCCACATCTGTCACAAAGAAAACTGCAAACTGAAGTTCAAACCCTTCCACACCCACAGGGTGTGCCTGTGAGGAAGAAAACAAACTAGACACCTAGGACTTGGGTGTTCAGTAAACCAGGAGTGAGCTTTATGGAGTACAAAACAAATGTAACAGTTAACTAATGCAGTGCCTAAGGACAAAATCTCATTCCCAGTTCCTGCACATCACAAAATGTCACAACATTTGGCTGCCTCCTATCAAGCAAAAGCAAAATACCATGACTTCTCTCAGGGCAGTATTAAAGGACAGTATCAGTGCTTCGTTAGAAAACTGGCAAATATCTTCTTGTTTTGCTCAAAGTCACCCTGCCAAAGTAGCACATTGGTAAGAGCTGAATAGAAAAAATGTGCACAAGGGAAGGAAGAAATGTATTCCATCTGCCTATCAGTGTCTGAGAAATATTTATTCAATAATTATGATTTTCCAATGGAAAGGTATATTATGTTTAATACAGCAAAGCACCTTGCCATCTTTCTATTCCATTAGAAAACATTTCAGTGGTCGTTAAAATGAAGCCAAGGGACAATGTGGGGATAGCTGATAAAAACCTACTTTAACTAATGAAAAAATAAAAGAAACCAACCGAGAAGTGAAACCACAAAACCTATTTCAAAAGCTCAATATTTGGCCCAAGACTGAGCAGTACATCACACCTGAAAGTGGAAACTCCATCAAACCTTAACAGATTTAGCACTGGATCAGAGACTTTGGTTCAGATTGGACTAAGCAGGGATGATGGGTTTGAGTCACCAGGACCTTTTCCTTTCACACATAAATCTTCCCCAGAGGTTCCACCCAAGGACTGATGGAGCATAGTCTGTCAGATTTGATGAGGCCACAGAATTAGAACTGCTCAATGGGATCTGAGGGCAATCAGACTTCCTACAGCATGACACAGCATTAGGGTAAAGCAGTGCTGTGGAACATTGCATTCAGGCTTGATAATCAAATAAAACTGTCATTCAAGACTAACTATACTCCTGTGCATGGTTATCCATTATCTGTAACAAAACCTGAACTTATTAAATTACTTAATGTTTTCAGTATTATGCTGTTGTTTATTATATAGCAATATGAAGGAATGCAGAAAGAGTCATTTTCTACTAATACTGAACAAGGAACATGATTAGATTAAAGACAGAACATTACCCTTGAAGCTTTTCTCTCAGCTTTGTGCCATTGCAGAACATGCAGTTATATACTTCTCCCTGACACCTCCTGCTGCAGATTTAAAGAACCAAGGCAAATTATTCCCATCACTCTTCTAATGCAGTGGAAAAGGCAGAGAAGGAAATATGTTAATTTTGGTAACAAACCATAAAACTACATTGGTGTCATATTCCTTCCATCTGCAGAAAACAAAAGGCCACTTGGTTCCCACCACACATCTATAAGATGAGACAGGCAGAAATGCCCTATGATAAAAGAGGTTTTACAAAAAAGAAAGAAAGATGAAAACTGATACACAAAGAACAGTAGTACCTGGGTAAGGGACAGGAGGAAAAACATGTTTCAGACAAGGCCCCAGAAATCCCTTTTCAGTGTTTCAGAGACAATGCATAAATTGCAGGGGGGAGGGACAAGTGCTTGGAGTCTCTGCCTTTATTCCTCCAGTTCCAATCTTGTATAAGCAGAAGCCCTGGGGTAGGAGTTTAGTTACCAGCCTTTGCTCTCGGGTTACTCTTCTAGCTGGTCATCAGTGTGTCACAACTAGTTAATGCTTGCAAGAACCAAGTGCAGAGGCACAGGGAATTGTGCACAGCAGTGCACAGGCATTGCAGAAAGAGGTCTGCAGGGGATCTTATCTCCTTTACCTCCTACAGTCACACCAAGAGAGAAAGAAGTCATGGTACATCAGCTCTCTGATCCCCTTAGCTTAACTCACTGAGGCAAATGGGAACAAAGTAGAAGAGAGGCAGAGAAGCCCAGCCAGATCCACTTTCCCAAGTGGAAGCCAGTAAGGTGATCTCAAATCCTGGCAAACTCTACTCTCCTCTTGAAATTCTGTCCATATGTTTATGATGAGGAAACAGTTCTGCATGCACCTGCCAGTGATTTTCATTTAACCCCATCGTTTGGCAATGCCCACATATGAGGCCGTGCAAATAATCTTTTCACTCAGTGTTTCCATGATTTATAGGGTCATTATTCAGAAGCTTTCTGATCAGGCAGCAGGAGCAGTTTTGTCATTTGCCAACAGTATTTGGAGGGCTCAGTATCTGTGAAGAACAGGTACAAGGTATAATCAAAGCGCTACAGAAACAAGGATTGCTTTTCAACATTAACTAAGCTTTCTTGACTTCTGTCCTCTTTGTTTGATTGAGCAATGAGAGAGTTCTGCAGTGAAAACCTTCTCCCACTTCAAAGTCCTAATGAGGGCTTCTTATTCCAAGACCTTGGATCAGGAGAAGGAAGGCATACCCAGATGAATGTTGCCTTAGGATGCAAGAAATTTATGCTGTTTTTCTCTATGTGAAGGGCACAGGAGGAAGCCACAAAGACAGGTTACCAAAGGCAAAAGCCTGATCAGCCCCTGATGTGGATAATCTAAAAAAAACTAAAGACTTGGATAACATTTTAGCCTGCAGGCAGAACAGGAGGTTTATATGGCTAAAGGATCCAGAATTATATTTAACAGACTATAAATGCAGCCTTCAATGTGGGCAACACCTCTTACCCACTTTGCTACTGACTGCTGCCACCAAAGTACAACTAAACCGAGGGCATACAACAGGGCTATTAAAAGACTGACAAAACCCTCAGCTTGCCCTCAGTCCCTAAAGAAAATTCAACAGTGAGGAAAGTCCATCCTTCCAAGGGACCTTAACAGAATAAAACTGTTTCTGGCTTTCATTCAAGAAAAGAAAAGGACTCTTATGTAGTTTTGGAAGTTAAAACAGGGGACAGGAGACAGGTAGCCAGATATCTACAGCTGCTGAATTAGTATCATGAAGAACACAAGAAGGCAAAAACTGAAAAGAACAGACTTTCTAGCAAATTGAAGCAAAATGAAGCTGTTACCAATTGCTTAACGTAATATGCAAGAAAAGAGATGGGGCATTCTGAAGCCACAGACAGAACAGTTGAGAGAGTTGCTCTATGTGCTGTCAATATGCTCCAAACCCTAATAAAGTATGGGCAATGTGTGCTCTGTCTTCTGGACTTTTCTAATTGCACCATATGTTGGAAATGCACATCTGCTCTTTACATAAAATGGATAGTACATACTTTAAAAGCAAATGTGAGGAATCCACAGGGTACAAGCTGATTAACATTGAGCTTGGCACATGAATTTGTTAGTCCAGTGCCGCATGTCTGGCTCACACTGTCATACTAATGCAACATTCTTTAGCTCTATAGCTGTGAGCCTGGAAATTGAGCATCCATTTAGTGCTAACAGCAACAACATCCTGAGCAAGTAGCTCCTGGGACAAATGAACACTTTGCACTGAAATACTGGGCTTTTAGAAAAAGTTTTTCTTCTGCTTTACCAGGTTAAATATATCTGAATCTCATTTGTATTTAAGAAAAAAAAAAAAGAAACTTGGATTGTGCAACAATCTTTCAAACAAAACTGTGTTACCATTCCACAGTGAAAAGTAAATGCATTAGTCTGTGACAGGCTGCTGATCAATTTTTGACAAATCTATATTATTATGACAGATTAAGAGGGCATACATTTCACAATTTATAGCACTGACAATATGCACACATAGCAATAAACACATGGGGTAAAATTTCCTGTCTAGGAAGTTTTTGCATAAGCCTTTTAAAATATTTTCTTTAAAAATCTTTTAAATATTTTCTATTTAAATATTTTTTGTCACAAATATATCTACCTGCTTCGTGTAAGAATTCTCTATGAGTGGGTGTTTCAGCAGATTACCATTATGTTCAAGTTTTCCTTGCTTAAAATACAATTAATTTAACTTCAGAAAAGAGGAATTGCCAGAGTTCTGTAGAAATTGTAATGAAGTTTATCATTATTACTCTTAAATAGGGATATCGGACAATGGAAACCCTAACACAATAGTAGCAACAATGTAATTTTTTTCTTTTTTTTCATTTTTTTCATTTTGAGACATAATCCCATGACTACAGAGTGTCAGGAAATTACTTCAAAGAGCTACATGAAAACAAGCAATCCCCTCTCTTAAAAAAAATAAAAAACAGTATTTTGCAGAAGTTTCAGTTCTTCTCTTCCTCTTTTCAATAAAACTGTTTTAAACTCAAGATTTAATAAAGTTAGTCACAATTATGCAGCTTCAGTTTTTCAGTTCTATTAATTCTGGACAGAAAATGTTCAACTCTTTCTTGTTTTCTATTGATAGTTTCTAATGCACATCTAGATAAATAGCCGCACCCTCTTTCTTTGCACTTCTCAACATTGGATGCAAAATTTCATTTTAGAAAAATCTCTGGGTTGGGACAGCATTGAAGAGGCAAAACCGTCTGGCTTTCTGAGCTCTAACTAACTTCTGATAAGAAGGCTGGGTTTAAAAAAATATCCCATGCAGGAAAACTACCTTGAAGTCTGGAGCTGAACATTCAGAGAAGGAAATCAATTTGTAGACAATCAAGGAAAACTACCTCCCAGTAGTCCGACTCAAATTTTGTGGAATATAACACTGAAGATTTGCAAGGTATTGCACAAAAATATCACCTGAACATTTAAAGAGCCAATAAAACAAGTTTGTCTAGATAAAAGTTCTCTCTTGAAAAAACAGGTAGCTGGAGCCATGATGGGGCAGAACAAAAAGGATGGGAAGAACTGCCAGAGTTTAAAATGGTTAGAATGACAGCACCACCATATTAAACTAGTTTTATTGATCTAATTCCATCCTGTACCTTGATAAACCTGACATAATACCAAATAAGATCTGAACTTGGAGCTAATTTGACTTTTCAAAGCATTCCTTTCTAGGATGCGATACCTACAGAAAGTCTATTTCAAGATGAACTGCTAAGATGATTAACAGTGGAAAAGAGAGTATTTCCTTCCTTATCATTGACAGGCATTCTTAAAAATGTATTTTGTAGATTTACCTCAGTATTTTTTTGTTGCATGCATACATATATCTGAATACAGCACGTGTAAAGCATTTAGATCTGTATCATTTAAGTGTTATATTCCTGTTTAAGAGTTGAATTAATTACAAAATTTAATGCAAAAAGCAATCACAGAGGATTTTTTTGTAGACTGCTGGGTAGATAAGTAGATGTTACTACCTGCAAGAAGAGTTTTATGTATTTCTAAAATACATAAATGTGAATTTTGAAAGTTACAGACTATTCTAAGAGAGAACAAGTCAGCTGAGTTACTTTTTATGAGTAAATGGTCCAGTCTTTCCAAATCTATTTTTAGTTCATGAGTCATTCACGAACCAAATCCATTCTTTACAAACATCTTTGCTATTTGCAAATTATTCACTGAATAATTTATATGATGGAAATTCACCCTAAGGGTTTGCCTGCAAGCTTGTTTGCTTTTACTGTTCCCTGCCTATTATCCAATGAGCAGATTCCCAAATCACACAGCTTTATTTCTACTTCCCAAGTGAATGAGTGAAAATTCAAGCTGCTATATCCATACAAAAGGAATAACAAATCACAAATCAGGAACAGCCAATTTAGTTTTGTCGTGAAAAGCCACCTTTGCCTAGCATTTGAGGAGCTGACAATATTCCCTCAGAAAGCACATCAAGACGTGTGACTGAACTCGTGCACCACAGCAGTCAGGATGGCACCATGCTTCATCAGAAGGTAAATCCCATTTCAGACACATACAGCAGGGAAAATGCTACCGGAGGCTCTCAAAATGGCTCTTCTTTTGTTTTGGAAGCCAGAAGCACCTTCAGATCACTAACCTCTCCAAGACAATGGCAAGATTACACATTTTGCATACATGCATAAAGCAGTTGTTTGGCATCACTCTGACCCCATAGTTCCTTAGTGCCATATTACTGCTGCACTGTACAAATCACGAATTGCAAAAGCCCAACCAAAATAAGTTCTCAGAAGCTCACCACTGTTTTGGTGTGGCATTCAAAATTACATCATATTCATCAAGTTAAACAGTTTTTAAGATTTCTAGCCAAGCTGAGATAGAGCTTGATCAGAGAAGAAGAACTTAATAGATGCCACAGGAGGGAGAAGCAGGGAGAAAAATGTCACCAAAAAATCCATGCACTGTTCTAAACTGGGATTCAATTACAATTCAGGTAACTGTTCAGGAAGACTGACCAGAAGACACTGCACAGACCAGCTTACCAGCCACCTTTAAGGTAGGATCCTATCTTGCTGTAAGAACTGTGGCTCTTGAGCCTGGGAAGCAGCAAACACTTGGTTATTCTGATGTGAGCAATGACAGCAACTCTGACAGTCTGCTCCAATAAGATGACAATATTCAGCACTTTTCAAGGTTATGCCCAGCAGGTGGAAAAAACACTTGGGCAGTGTCGTTTTCTTTTCACCCTGTCTCACAACCTTCTTTTGCTTTTGATCCAAATTCAGACCTCACCACAAGAAAAAACTATGTTTAGAATATTTTTATAAAAAGAATCAACTATTATGACCTAAATGCTACACACAGCATCCATTGAAATAGCTGCATTATATTTTTGGATACTTTTCAGATACTTTTTCCTCTTTTCCTTGGTGTATGCATATCAAAGAAATTTTTACACTGGAGTCATGTAATACGACCAATACTGACTTCCTTTTCTGTCTAAAGAAATGAATAATCCCTTGAGGATTATATTGACCCTGGCTTTGCTCTCACCAATATTTACCTCTCAGGTCAATTAATCTTCATGTTGATTACAACCAAGTTAATACCTGCTTATTACAGTTAGAATAAGAATCACTGAGAAGGCTTATTAACACTATTTTGGTGTCTGCCAACATGACCATAGCTAAGGAGTCTGTCAAGGTTTCCATTATGTCCATCTTCTCTTGTAGTAAAACTTGTCTCAAGTAACAATGAGAAAATGCCACTTGAAGACTCAATAATCAAGTCTGTTCTTATAAAAGGTGTTCTGAAAACCATATTTTAACATTTAAGACATATGCAAGTATTTCTTAGTATATAAATTCAAACACATAAGTCCAGACTTCACATCAGATTATTATTATTTCGAGGTTGTGTGTAATTGTTGTGGGGTTTTCAAGAGTTATTGCAAATTTTAGGATTTAATTCAAGTCTTTCTTATATTTAATGTCAAGAGCTGGTTCCCAAGGTAGGTACTACATTTAGTTCTCTGTTCCTATTTACTTTTATTTTTGTGATAGACTTGAAAATGAATTCCAGAGCTCAGTGGTTGTTCACAACTCCTCAAATAGAGAGCTCAGAAAACTAGCCAAGTAACATCTTCACAGTCCTAACACCAAATCCACAAAATCCATACACACATCCAGATACTGAGGTAGGAGGAAACAAAATGTTAAGAGTTTATTTTGGAGGGAAAACATCAGGGAATAAGTATAGCTCAGTAAATCTTGAGATGAAAGATGTGATGACTGTGTAGCTTTGACCAAATTCAAGGCAAATATACAGACAGTCTCAGTTATACAAATCTGGGATGTCCATCCTCACTGCTCCTGCCAGCAAGATCTGCCCTTATTGTGCAGATCAAATTTATTGACAAATTTGTACTTGTTCATGCTTTGTTCCACTAAGGTATCATAAGTGTCTTAAAGCCATAGACAACAGCTAAACCAACATTAGACATCCTACTTCCATGCATACATTGAATGCAAATTCAGACAAGCACTATCAAAATTCTGAGACCTTCCCACCTTACTCATCCCATAGGCATGTTCATCTCCATTGCATTCAGTAACACTTGTCTCTGCCCCCTCACTCAAATGACTGATAAATCTCTGCTTCACAGCTGAGCTTTCATGAGCATTAAGATGTATAAGATGTTGAAGCTTCAAGCAAAAGTCACCACAGCACAGCTTTAAGAGAAACACTTCAAATATCTTCTGATTGCCCACTTCCTAACTGCCTTAAGAATTGAACAATCTGTGGGGAGGTGAGGCCTACACTTAGTCTTAAGGTCGTCTGATGGGCAAGGACACTGAGTGTGGTTGAGCTGCATTTCTCACAAGGTCCAAAATCCTTCCAGAGGTTGCAGTGTTTCTCCAGGGACTGGTGTTTGCCTTTTGCTTAATAACCTGCCCACTCCTCAGTCTTTTTACTGGAGGAAGGAAAGGATGTTTCTGAACTGTTTGTTACAGTTAAGCATAAAAATTCAGAATAGATTTTTCTAGTCAGTTAACCATATTCTTGAGGGAAAACATAAGGTGGTGTAATTATTAAAGAGCACTCTCAGTAATAGTCACATCTTTATTGTGACAACCCTTTGCCAAAAAAAAACCCCAAGATTTATAGTAAAAGCCACTTACATTTCTTCTTTGCAGAACCAAGCCATCTGCCTCCAATATACCATCAGCCCTTGCTAAATGAATTCACACATATTTTAAAGCCCCAGAGTAACCATTAGAATGGAAATTGGACACTACTTGTCATTTGCAAAACTTTCTTAACTGGAGAGGCATCCCATTTGTTCAATTAAATGTTTGCATGTGCAATACACTTTATGAAATTTATCCCAAAACAGTGAGGACTGAAATAATATTGGAGGCAGATGGCACAGCTGTTCCATTTAGAGCTATCCTCAGCTATATATAAAGTGATGGACAGGACAGGGAAGTGGGAGTGACAATTTGGTACTATGAAGAATATTGTCCATAGATATTAACAATAAATGAACTATTTCAGTGCCAGTCTTCCCTCCCCTATCGTATGTAGCTGTGTTACTCACTTGAGCTTATCCAATTAGAAAATACCCATTCCATTCAAGAAGTCAGTCAGTGAAGCCATGTAAGGTGTTCCCCTAAGAGAATCCATCCCTCTGCCTTGAAAGCTAAGAGAGCCTGAAATTATGTCTTTCACACTGAGACAAGGAGGCAAGTGTTTGTATGAGCTGATGAGGCAGTGTGCATGCAAAAGAGACACAGATACCAGTAGGAATAGGGAACAAGTTTAAGCTGCTACTTATCTGCATGCCTCTCACAGAGCAGAAATGATTGCACCGTGCTCCAGATGCTGCAAATCTCAAGATGAACATCCAGAGCTCATAATTAAAACTGGCAAACATTTTCACTGAGGAGAGGGAGAAAAAAACCCAGAGCTATCCCAGCCAGACTACATCTATTTTAAGATTTCTGGGGTGCTGATCTGTTCTGCCATCCCAGTAACTGGAACGTTGTGCTTTCAAAGGAAAGGGCATGGAAAAACATTTCCCCACAGATAGAAGACTTGAAAGAACCTTATGTGAGTGTATCTCTTTCTGCAGAGCATCTAGGTTAGGGTCAGTAAACTAAATGAGTAAAGTAATCAAAAATTTCTTCAAAAAGAATTTTCAACCCTCATGAAAGAAAATCAGAGAATATGTAGAAATATATCTAAACCAAAATAGGTTGACAGGAAAGGTTTTCATCTTAGAAGGTATTGCTTTACTGAAAAACAAGGAATGAGGATGACACTGTCCATTGCAAGCCAGCACATATATCACAGAAGATTTTGCTTAGGCACAGAACAGAAACCACTTGGGGCCAGAAGACAGATCCCAATCTGTATATCCATGGGCAGGAAATGACACTAGCTCTTTGGGACCCCAGTCACCTCTTCTGCAGATTTAACATAATATCAACAGTCAAAAAAAGTTACAAGAGCAAACTTAGTTAAGAACCAAAAAGACCAAAGGACATGTCTCTCCACTTTCTTCCCCCCTGCCCTGCCACAGACTACTCTTTCCCTGCTTTCCTCTTCAATCCTACAGCCTATTAAGACTTTTTCACAGCTAGAGTGCTGCTGGAAACAGAGAAAATCTGTTTTGTATGGACTGTCAGTGAGATGAAGATCTCCATAGGTGCCATGCAACAATAAATGGCCAGGGGAGAAAATGCTGAAAAGAGAGAAAGTGCATCCCAGTTCACCAGAACACCCATGTTTGAATAGGTTCAGCTGGAGACTCTTGTGCCTAATGCCCTCAGAATAATTAAAGGACAAAAAATACTGCCAGTGCACAAGTAAGGGAGGTGAGAGGGCACTTAGGAAATGAATGGCACTCTGCCTCGCAAAGGATTTCTTTGTGACAGTGAAGGAGCACCAGCTTGTTCATTCAGTAGTGTGTTACTTAAAAAAATATTTTCTGACCTTGCTGTTTCAGTATAAATGCTTCCCTCCCAACTACCTTTTTCCCACTAGTAACACTATAAAAGACATGCCCCAAGGGAAAACTTTCTAATAATGTTCTAATCTTGCTTTCCAAGCACTTACAACTGCAGGAGCAATTTTAAAATAAAGGAAGTAAATTCATAAGACTCTTTATTTGCAGGAGACTTTGGCTGTGCTGAAATTATTGCAAACTATACCATCACAGAGAAATTATTTAGTTTCTAACTCTCCTTTTCTCATAAGTCATACTACACACTGCTGCAAACAGCACAATACATGGAAGTTCCAGAAAAATGATAAAAAGTGAGTGTCTTAATTTAACAGGTTTGTACTGTGGCTTAATTTCAGCTACATCTTAAAAGGCCAATATCCACATACGACTCCAATAATTCTAATTGCATAAAGTAGCTATTCATAATTAGGTATTTTCCACCAAAGATGTAAATACAGACATCACCACAAGGGCATAAATGCACAGCTAATCCAGAAGGAATCCAGCTTCTGCACAATACCTCTACAAAGCATCAGTGGGAGGCAGTTCTAAGAACTTGCCAAACAGAGAGAATTGGTGTACATTTTAAAAAGCCCTTTAGCTCTCTGAGTCACCCTTCACATAAGAGCTGTTCTTCCACTCTGTTCTGCCACCTCTGCAGCCTTCTCATTCTCAGGGAGGCAAGACTTGGAATTAGTTACCCTCAAACACAGCACTATGATAATGGCAACTGCCCCCTTTCAACTGCTTTTCTTGCTCTACTGTGACAAGGTGCCCCTCTTGAGGGCTTCTGACAAGCCTCAGATCCCTCAGTATATGCCAACTGCTGCTCATCAACTTCTGCTCCTGGCTTTTGGAGCAGGAATGGAATTCAGCTCATATCCACACAACTGCTGCCCAGTAACACTTCACAGTTCTCTTCTTCAGAACAGCCAAGTAACGATGATGGGCAGAAATTTGGCAGCTACAGTAGACATTACACTGATGGACTGGGAACTGAAGGACACTCAGAGAAGATTCCTACCATAAGGTTTGAAGTATTGCAGAAGATAGAAACCAGGCCACTGACACATCTAGGAAGTGAGCAGTGGAGCATTGACTATTGCTTACCTTCCCTATAGCTTGTGTAGGAAGCTTTTCACTTTGTACTACAAAAAAAATAAAAATAAAATCAAGGAATAAAATCAAGGAATTGCAAATAACTAGAAGTTCTGCAAGTGACGGAGTTTTTCCCCCTTTCCACTACAATGATCTTCACCCTGCAAGTTACCACAGTGGCAAAATGCATTTCATTTTTTTGGGTTTTGGTTATTTGGCATGGGGGTGGCACAAATAGGGAGGATGCAGCAGGTTGGTTGGGGTTTTTTGGTTGGTTCATTGTTTGGGTTTTTCTAACTGTCAACTAAAAGAAAGGTTCAGCTCCTCAGATAGAACTGAAATGAGTTTTTTACCGCAAACATTGTAGATATCAGAAACAAAGATAGCAGTTATATTTTTTCACTCTCCTAGGGGTTCATGAACCCTGTTGGATCTTCTCTGTCCCCTACTCCCTTCAAGCTACAGGATGAAGCCTCAGTACCTCAGGAGATGGAAGTTTTATTTCTAAAGATAACCAAAGAAACCTCAACAAATAGCCAGTTTCCAGCACTATTCCTGAGGTCTTCAGTACCGCAAGACCATGCTTATGGTAAACCCCTTCTGCACTTCTGGGACAGCTAGCACAAAGGGAAACAGCCAAGATGGCTCTTCAATTCACTGATCTTCTGTTACAAGAAGGGTCACTGGTGGTATGTGGATGATGTAATTATGGAGACCAAAATAATATCAAGTTGATCCGGAGTCAAGGTCCCAAAGCCGTGTACATAAGCTGACCATAAAGGCTGAAGCCTGTGTTAGTCCATAGGACTGCCCGAGAAACGAAGGCATTCTGCACTTCTACACAGAGAACACAACGAAATTGCTTTTGATCAGATCCCTCCCTATCTTTTACCTTCTGGGAAATGTTGCTCCCCAACCTTACTCGTATCATTACTGCCTCTGTTAAAAGGCCACTTGCCAGGTTACATAGTTGTTGCTCCAGCAGCTGAGAATGGTACATTAGGCTCAATTTCAGCAATGCTTAGGAGTTACTTTACCCAAAGCACAAGATACAGTTTGTTCGCAGCTCTGATGTCTTGCCCAAACCCCCTTGCTTAAACTACAAGAATCCCGTACACCAGACTTCAGAGTGCAAATACTATCACTTCTGCATGGTACTAAATAACTCTCGTTGAAACACAAGTTGCATAGTTTTTGATTTAAACAAAAAAATATCCGTAAAAAGGTTTAGGTCTGTTAAGAATTCTAAGACTTTAAGGCTGGCAGTAGCATGATAATGATTCATTAAAAGAGGTAGACTTGCATGAATGGCACTCCACCAGTAGTGAGAAATAAAGGTCTTTATGGCTCAGAAGCGTGCAATCAGAAGTGTGCAAACTTACATTTTCCAGCCTTTACCCTTATCACAAAAAAGGTCTTAAGTTGGGGACAACTGCAATCTCCCAGAGGTTGAAACAACTTCTAATTTCTGCACTTCTCATAAATTATTATCTCATTCCTTGAACAATGAAACAGCATGAATTTTGCATGTTACCTCAAGCACTTTGCTTTATTCTAAGAATAACAGTTCCATTTCAAAGCACGTTAAGCTGAATCCCCGTTTTATCACACATACAAAATGGCTGCTAAAATATTAGATAGGCAATGAGCAGAAGAAAAAGACATTAATACTTAAATCACTATCCATAAGGAAATTCCAAATTAATTTCAAAGAATATACCCTCCCTATTTTAAAAAAATATATAAATAAATAAATAAACACATTTTCTTAACTAACTTGAACCTCTTGCACCTATTTCAGGTGTCTGTGGAGCATTTCCACAAAGTTAGCAGGACACTCAGTATATATTTAAACCTTTTAGTTAAGTGAATTTATCACTGTCACTGAGATAACGCTATGCTTGGAAATTAGTGGCTCAGTGCACCAAACTTTTAGAAACCCTGTTTTAACCAGCAAAATCAAGAAATTCTTTCTGAACAACACAAAAAGGCAGGAGCAAAACTGACAGTGCCTGACCCATGATGATTTGCATCTGACCCCCATTTTTCACCTCTTCTCTCACTAATCCTGATTTTAATCATCTACAAATTTGTACTTACTCAAAGCTAGCACCTAATTTATCTGGAAATTCGAATCATCCCATGTTAAAATAAAGTTTCTAAAATAGACAGGTTTGTCATCCATTAATGAGATTGTTAAATTCATATTAAGTATAGTTGAAAGTGCATTAATAGCAAAATGCTCCGTTTCATTTGCAGGGAGCAAGAGGGAAGACACTGTTTGCAGATAAGTTTGCAGTGTGGGACCAGTTTGCAGTCAAACCAAAAGGTCTTTCAGCCATGCAGAATCCTGCTCTCAGAGACCTGCAGTACATCCCAAATGTTCGTCTTAAGACAAAACCACCTAACAAAGCAAAACAACACAGATCTTGAGGATTTGCTCCCAACCCCTGAAAAGGTGATAGTACTTGAAGGTGTTCATACAAGATTACATCTTCTTATAATATTGAACAAGAGTTAACTGTGTCACATTGCATTTGAGATTGTCAAGCTAAGATACTCAAGTGCTCAGTATTAAGAATTCATAGTGGAAGGGGCCAGTAAACAGGGCAGGTTTACTCTGTCAGTGACTAAGTTCTCAAATTTTGTTTCAAAACTCTAAAGCATAAAGGCATGAAAAGGTGCTCAGGTGCCTAGAGTGACAGCTACGTAACACCCAGCTTTCTGGACAGCTAATTGGAAGAACGGGAGTAGCATTCATAATGAACTTTGGAACTTCAAGAAAAGGGAAAAAAAAATACTAGGACCTGGAGGTCCCTGGTCCGGCAGCGGCCCCTGGCGCCCGCCCCGCTCCCGGGGAGCGGCTCCCGGCAGGCCCCGACCCCCGCCCGCCCGGACACCCCGCAGCGGGCTCGGGAGGGCGGGAGCGGGGCACGAAGTGCAGCGAAGCACCCGGGTGCGAGAGCAAGTAAGGAGCGCCCCAAGAGCGGCATTCGCAAGCTGAGCAGCCGAGGAGGGGCAGCGAGCAGCAGCAGCAGCAGCTGTGTGCAAAAGGGATGGATTGCATAGACTGAAGGTGTGTTTCCAAACGGAGGGGCGGGGGGGGGAATATTCAACAAGATCTAAAAATTATGAAAGAGGGAGACAGCGCTCAAATAAAAAATTATGGGGGCAGACCAAATAACAGGGGTAGGTTTCTGGTGTCACTCTCGACAGGTGCATAGTGTGTTCTTGTAGACCTTCAATGGCTGAGTGTGCTCTCTGAGCAATGACACTGAGTCCCTCTTCCTATCCTTTCCATCTTCATCACTGCAGATTTCCCCTAACATGTTACCTAAACTACTGCTGCAGCAATTCATGTCCATCAGGACACACTTGCTACAGAGACAGGGAACAGATCGTTGCCCTCCTCTACAACTCTTTTGCAGGGTTAAAGACATGCCCCTACTCTACAGAGAAATACCATTTTCTGAGCTAAACCATCGGTTTGCTCCATCCTGTCACAGGCTGTGTTCGCCAGATGGCTGAGCTCTCTGATGGTGCTCTCTGCTGGGGTCTCCCCAGGAGATCCCATCTTTCCTGGAACACTCCATACAGAATAGCTCACAGAACTCCAGCAGAGCCAGGACAGTAATGTGAAGCACTATGTCTGCTCAGCACATCTGATTGACTGTAATGTCTTCTACTATGCACTTTAGTAACATATTTGCCTCTTTTCTTAGTGACATAACACTACTGGTGCATATGGTACTTGTGATAAATTACCATTCCCTACATCCTCTTTTGTAGGACAGACTAGATTTATTCCCATCCCTGAGTTATACCCACTGAGTTACTCCCCCATCCTGCTTCTGTGCAATTCATTGTTCCTGCTTAAGTAAAGTATCTTATACTTGTTCTGCTGAATTGTTTTTTTTCTTCTTTCCTTCTATTCTATGCTGTTCCTCACTTTTACACATTATTTTCCTGGTATCTCAAGCTGTTTTTCATTTCCAACCTACCTGCTGTTCTTCCAAGCCCAGGAAATTTAACATCCAGTTTCAGTTCACTCAATGACCATCTTCTGTAACTTCTTAGCAGTATAGTGTCCAGAACACACTTTCCCAATATAGGTAGTTCTCCCAGCTTGGTGGCAAACCACTGAAAATAATCTGAATTCCATTTTCATTCATCTCTGCACCTGTTGTATTGTTATCTTCACCTAAAGCACACTTTTTTGGCTCAGAGAGTTTATTCTGTCTTCATTCAGATGCCCCACATGATCTCAAGGTCCTTTGCCACCTTATATAACCTCCACTCCTACAATGGTCCTGTACAGTGATACTGTGCAGGGAGAGGTAATACAAAGGAGTTAGCCTGAGCTCTTCTGGAAACAGTGAATACTCAGGGAAGTCCCATTGTCTTAAAAATTTTACTGACAGTAAAGTCAGTGCTCCTTGCCTCAGTGCCAACCTCACCTAGCAGTCTGTACTATTGTTCTTCCCAGTCAGCAGTGCCTGAATTAACAGATGCATGTAACAAACAAAATCGCACCTAAGGCGGAGTTCTTGCATTGCATGCCAGGCTACAAGGATAGATAGCATCCTTGGTATGTACTGTGGCACACCTAGCATCACCCACATCTCTGCAAGATGCCATATCAGCTCGTTTTCTCAAGCCAAGCTAACATGGGAAATGGGGTTTGGGTGAGAAGTAGTTTGAGTCAATCTACTGCAGCACATGAGCAACACAGGCACACTGCTGACCACATGGACAGAACCCAGTCTCCATGAGAACCAGACCTTCATCTTGAAAACTAGCAAAGCTTCTGAGAGCATTCAAGAAACGTATTTCAGGGCCAGTGACTAAAATGAGAGGAAGATGGGAATATTATTTCAGAGATACTTCCAAAACCATCTTGCAGATGTTACTCACTTAATGCTCCATTCAATTCATGGCAAGTCAACCACTCCCCCCTCCCCCCCAGCTGATGGCCACTTTTAACAGAAGCAAAAGGCTGAGCTCAGAGAATTAAACTTAAACTCTTAAGATTTTTTCTGACTAAGCAATGGTTTCAGTGTGATTCTACTGGCATAACCTAGAGTGGTCCAGTGCTTGGAACAATTACTGAATGAAAGACACAGCTAAACATCTCTGGATCTATGGATCCTCACGACTAGATCAACTTCCAAGAGAAGATCCTAACTGCCAGCTAATGTGCAGTGGGACCTTGTTTTCTGTCCTTTCTGCTGATCTGCTACCCTAAGCACAACATTTTGGCATCCTTTATCAGAACTAATATTCAAATCCAGATATTTCTTGTGCCAAGAAGTGCTGTCACCGCTGCAAGTGTCATTCTCTCATAAGTATTTTAAGCAAAACACATCAAGACCAACCATAAAAGACTGCAGGTAACATCTGGCAATATCCTTTAAGCAACATGTACTGTTCTGGTTCTTTTTTCCAGTCTCTACCCAAGCCAAATCTAGGTGTTTAACTCTACATTTCTCATATCACAGCTGACAGTTTGTATGGGGATGCACTCTGTTTACTCCTATGCACTGGTACTGTGACAGCCTTAAATATGAAACCAGCTTGGGTCAGGAAACCAATGACACAATGGAATTTCTGACATCATTTTTCATCGGCTAAAAGTACTTGACTATTTTGACTTGACAGTACTGCAAAACATCAGGAGCCAGATGAAGGGTTTTGTTATTTAAAACAAATATGTGGGGGAAAACATACTGTCCCTGTTGTATAGAGTTCAACAGGCCAATTGGTAAACACAAAGCAAAGCACCCACCCTGCTGACCCTTATGTTAAAAGCACATGCCATTTTGAGCTCATTTTCAAATCAGCAAGTACTGCATCCATGTCTTAGAGTTCTTTGACTACACACAGGCTCATTGAGCTGTGTATTACTGCTCAATATGCCTAATAAACCCCATTATATAGAACACTGCCCTTTTTTAGTTTTTATGATGGTTGTGAGAAACTACTACCAGAAACATGACTGCAGACAAAATTGGTATATTGGCATGATTTCTGAAAGAAGTGCAAAGTACGCTGTTTAATTGCACATCTTCCAGAGGTTATGTACTACCACCTGCATGTGTATAAAAATACATAATAAAAATGCTGCTGAATAGGAGCTGTGTTGCATGGGCAATAGCCTTTTCTCATAGCAGTCTTATTTTGATTGATATCAAAACACCAGATCCATTGCTGGGGGGGGCTGTTAATAACAGTCAAATATACCAACAAATAAAATCAGCCATTATTATATACAGTAAATGGCCTCTTCAGCCTGCTACAATGATTACTTTCACCCACAATAATAAATAACCATAACAGACACCCAGAGCTAGATCCTGGCACATAAGCTAGCCATGCAGAACAGGCTCATAAGTAGCTTCAGCAGCTGGCTTAAGATTTTCCCAGAATAAACAGAGTACTCTGGAAGTGATGGAAATTCAGAGCTGAAACCTGCCTCCCACCTTGTAAAACATATGGGAGAACAGTAATGAGGACAATCATATTGAGAGGCCTACAGCTCTTGCAATTCACGCTTTAGCCCCAGCAGCAATAGCCCCTGCTACTCAACAGTCAAAGCACTACTCATGATGTTACTTCATCTCCTTTCCTGTCTGAGGGCTTCTGAACTCACGTCTCAAGGGAGAAGGTGTTAAGCATAACCTTAGAGCTACTCTGGGAGAAGGTTTCTCCCCGTCTGTATTGATAAACTTCTGCTTTGCCAAAAGCATCTCTGAGAACTCAGTCTGGGAACAAGAGCATTCATCATAAGCATAGTTAAAAACCCCATCATGAGAAACAACACCCTCATTTGAATTCCTGTGTAAGTATTTACTCAGTAGGGCAATAACAGGACACACTGAGAGGACATCACCTTATAATACATTATTAGTATGTACTTTGTGTTTGAGAGCTTTTTTCTTTACAGTTCACTTTCTTGCAAAGTGTTCTTTTTTGCCATGCCTGAAAGCAAAGCATTGAACTCCCACATCTTCGCACACGGTTTGAATACCTGAATTCATTGCCCTCATGCTTCAACCTCGCAAAAGGATTCAGTGGAAACTGTCCTAGGTTTTCCATGTGAGGGAGAGCTGGGGATGCTGCTGCGCTGAGCTGACGGGGCTCTGCCTTCAGTGCTCTTCTGGTGCCATCTGCAGGGCCTGGCTCAGCTGCAGCTCTGATTTCATTCATTCCCCTGGTGCTCAGCAGAGCCAACCCAGGGTACAGACTAGCTTGGACTTGAGGCACCTGCCAAAATATGCTGACAGTCACACCATGTGTTTCCGATCTGCCTTGGTGATAGGGATGCTTCAGACCAGACACACAGGGGATTTTGTTTTTTAAAACACAGCACGCAACAAAAAAGCCTGTCTTTGTAAAGAATTCAGTTTTACATTGCACTGGATCAGAACACAAAGACCTTCTGCGGGTCCCTAATCCCACAGCTACCGTGAAAGCAAGTTGTGGGGCAAAAAACAATTGCCAGCTTGGACTGCACACAGCCCATCTGCAGGACTCACTGCCTCTGAAAACCTTTGATGTCTACGTTACCTAGGAAAGACTGAATCGTTTTATTTACATTAATAATGTTTTCAGCTCCACAAGCTACAATAAAGGTTGTAATAAGATAATAACCAAATTTTGTGCTTCACTGCACAGGCAGGTCACCCTTGCAGACAAGGAAGCATTTCTCATGCATAGCTCTCCACTCTTTATACAGTTGTACTACATTTTAAGGTGTTCAGTTTATTTCTTTGCCTTTCCCTGAAGCACGCACTCATACACAAATTAGAATATCAGATGAGAACAAACAAGATCTGAGCTAGGAGAGAAAAGGCAAATGTAACAAATTTTTTTCAGTTAAAGGACAGTAAAGGTACCATAGCTTCTTGCAATATAATAAATTGTATATCAAATTTAGGCCTGTGAGGAATAGACATGCTAGAAAACACTGCTCAGACAAAGGTCTGCTTTCCTATCTTGAGTCCTATTTCCCTATCCTTTCCCTTGCACTGATCCTTTTCCTAGCCCCAGACCGATAGGTGTTATCAAGCACATACGTGCATAAAGTTAACTCCACCCTGCCTCTCCTAAGTATCCTTTTGCACAAAAAAGGTGGTGAGAGCCCAGTCTATTCACCGGGAAAAGCAGCTGCATCAGGAAGGCCAGAGAGGGAGGCAGATTTTCCAGTTTGCCGGTTTACTGACACAGTTACTGACACCTTTTAGTCAGCCATTTGAATACTTTTTTTAATTCCACATGCTGTTGCTTTTCCCACACATGAAGAAAACCTGATTCTTTAAACCCAACCTCCTGATCTGCAGGAATCAGTTGGGGAATATTTCTGTTGCTAATACAGTTTAGTAATTTGACCCAAGACAGCTTTTGCCAGTCATATCTTTTCGGGGTATCTGAGACATCACCATTTCCCAATCCTATTACAAAGTAAAATAAGTCTGCAGATGCTAACATTAAGATAGTTTCTACTGTGTTTTTCAGGCAAAACAAAAAGTTCTCACTTTTTGTCACAGCTTTAAAGAACAGAGATAAAGGAAATTCTGTCTAAAGGAAAAGCAGTTGTTGAAGTATTTTCTGTGCCTTTAACAGCAAGAAAAATAAAAGGGCAAAAGGTATTGCTTTGTGAGAGCATTCTCATGTCACCTTTCTCCAAGGATGACTTACCTCACCAGAGGGAGCATACATGTCCATATTAGACAACTACAAAAAACTGATTAAAAACAATCAAACCTTTGTTATATGAAGAAAAAAGTCAACTGACCCAGCAAAAAGCCTTGGGAGACAGGTACTCAAGAGCCAAGTTTTAGAAACACTGTTCTGGGTTGTGTGTTACTTCTGAAAACCCAAATCTACCCTAAATGATCCTTACAATGCTCTAGCAGTCGTTGTTGAGCACAATCACGAGAGAGACCACTGCAAACAGGTTAAGTTGCAGCAGGCAGAAGAGGAGTTATTTCCCAGGTTTCTCTCTCTTGCAGGGTAAGGAAGGCTCCCCCTTAGCTGCTGAGGTACTGAAATGACACAGGGCTCTGGTTGGAGAAAGGAGGAGCATGGGATTCAGTGTATGCCTTATTACCAATTACCTCAGACTTTTCTGGGCCAGCTGCAGGCATGACTCAGATGCTCACAAAATAGCTGCTTAGCTGCAGCATATTAATATATAATCAGTGCCAGTTTCAGCTTTCCTCAGTATGCCAGGCTGTTGTTTGTGCTGTCCAGAGCCACAAACAGTTGAGTCACTGCTGAAGCAGGGCCAGATACCTCAGAGGGAAATAACATCTGAGTCAGGGGCACGGTGGATGTCCAGGGAAGGCACGTTTTTCACCAGCCCAGTTTTACAGTTTACTCATGTTTGTGAGACAGCACCACAGATGAGAAGTACAGAATTATGAAAGTTTCTATTGCACAGAATGTTTTGTACTTAGCAAGCACTAGTAATAACTTTCTTCAATATCAAGACATCTAAGCACCTCAAAGTTGTGGCCAAGCACAGATGTGAAAACGTCTGCAGCAGGATGGTATGAAAGATGAAAAGCATATTTCCCAAGCACAAAGCCCCCAGAAACTAAAAGCAAAACAGAAATTCCAGTTGATTTACCTTACCAGCTAGGTGTTTATACTGCTTGGGATGAAAATGAAAGATAGTTGATAATAAACTGATCAGTAGCACTGTTATTGCTCATCATTTAAACCTGTCTTTTAGGGAATGGACACTTGAGGGTACACAGGCTCTGTTGGTCTAGGACTCACTTTCATTCCTGATACACTCAGAGTGAGCAATTGTGTTTCTCCAGTTCTCTGGTGGAGGACAGCAGATCCTGCTATAAACCAAGTGAGGTGGGCTGGAGATTTTGAAACTACATCCTCTGACCGGATGGATGGGATCCTCTAACCCAAACCAGATGTCTGCTGCTGAGAAACTACTGCACAGATTATAGGAAAACATCTCTGATACACAATGGGCCAAAGACCCTACAACAGAGCTTTACAAATTAAACATTCTCATCTATTTCTCTAAACATTCTCATCTATTACAGCTTTTAGGTCATTGAAAGCTTCTACTGAAGTACCAATGCTTCAGTGGTAAGATCCAATTGTGGCACCAGTTAAAAAAGTTTGTACATGCCTTATTCTGGCAGCTCTTCTAGTGCAATATGGATGCCCACAGTGCTGCCTGACCTCACCTCAGCAGGTGCTTGATAGCAAGCAACCTAGTTATCCAGCTATCTGGTCATTTTCTTTTCTTTCATGGATTTGTAGATCTTAATTAACACAGAACACCAACGACCCCAGCAGATCAGCAGCCCAGAAAGCCCTGTCTCTCAGTATCCTTTATTAACAGACCACTAGAGGCCACTCTTAGCTCACCTGGTACCTTTACATCAACTGAGAGACAAGACCCTTCCCCTTAAAAAAGCAGGACTTTATTACTAGTAGAACACGCAAAGCAGAGGCAGCTCTGGATAGTACAAGACAACCCTGATATGCACCTGGGTCAGGTGGCTGAGATCTCCGCTGGCCAAAGAGCAATACCTTTCCTTGTCCTCACTGTTATCATCCCACCTCAGGTCCTAGCCTTCTCTGCCATCCCAATGGCACTTTACTTCCCCTAGCCCAGGAAACCCCACAGGTATCCTGGCATTCCCCTCAGCAGCCCCCTGCCCACAGCAGGGATTCTGGGAGAGCCCTGACCTGAGTCCTGTAGGTGAGTGTAGGTAAGACACTCTTTCTTTCCAGAGAGGAGCCCTTCTAGCATAAAGAAGAAGGAAAGCAGTCCTAAACATTTATTTCTGATATCAAATGGTACTTAAATAGGATGAAGATTATTGCTCACCATCTTCCCTAGCTTTTTGGGGGATGTCATAGAATAGTTGTAGCTGAAAGGGACCTTTAAAGGCCCTCTAGTTCAACTCACCTGCAATGAGCAGGGACTTTTTCAACTAGATCAGAGTGCTCAGAGCCACATCCAACCTGACCTTTGATGTTGCCAGGAATGGGGCATCTACCACCTCTCTGGGCAGTTTGTTCCAGTGGTTAACCACCCTCATTTAAAAAACCTTTTCCTTATATCTAATCTAAATCAACCTTCCTTCTGTTTAAAACTGTTACCCCTTGTTCTATGCCCAAGCCCAGCATATGTTCTGAGGTGACCTTATTGTAGCCTTTCAGTACCTGAGGGGGCCTACAAGACAGCTGGAGAGGGACTTTTAAGGGGACATGTAGTGATAGGACAAGGGCTGTAAACTGAAAGATAGGTTTAGATTAGATATGACGAAGAAATTCTTTACTGTGGGGTTGGTGAGGCCATGGCACAGGTTTCCCAGAGAAACTCTGAATGCCCCACCCCTGAAGTGTTCAAGACCAGCTTGAATGGGGCTTTGAGCAACCTAATCTAGTGAAAGGTGTCCCTGCCCATGGCAGGGGAGTTTGAACTAGATCATCTTTAAAGTCCCTTCTAACCCAGGCCATTCTACACTGATTTTATATTACTTGAATAAGTAGAGGGGTGCCAGCACTGTACTGCATCCATCCCACACAACCTGATATAAAAGTTAAGAAAGAGGCAAGAGTCTTTTGTCAGGTGCAGAGAAGCTACTTATATTTGACTTAGCCTGTGGCCCCACCACACTGGTCACAGTCAAGGTCTTCACTAGCCAGCACTAAACTGGGGAGGACAAGACCAAACCATCAGTGTCAGGGCAGAGCTGGGCCTCCACAGAACTGGAGCTGCAGTGATGGTAGAAGAGGATAGCACATCTGCTAACCCAAAAGAACAGTGAGCACAAGGGAAAAAACCCTGAGGGCCCAAGATGGAAGTAGCTTTTGGTAGCATGGAGGTCCACAGCTTGAAAAAAGTCACAGCAATGTGAGGCAGAGCATAACAGGAATGCATCATTATATGTTTTTCCTGTCCATGTATTCCTCCCCATTCATCCACTGTCCATCACTCCTGCAAGATGAGCTGCATGTTTTGGTTAAGTCTACATGTCCTCCTGTAGCTTTTTTTTGAAAGAGCAAAAGCACCAAGCAGAGCAAAAGCACAAAGTGGACAAGGCCACTCTGGTGCCTACCTCCAGACAGGTATCTCAATGTCCAGCCTAGGAGCAAGCAGAAACCACATGAAAGACCACCATCGTAGGCCTTCTGTGCAAAATACAAGTTCTTTAAATCTCCCACATCCTTTTCATAGCCACACAAGGCTAAAGCAGAGCTCGAATTTAGAGAAGAGAATGCAAAAACAAAAAAAAAAATCAACTACATGACAGGTGCTGAGAGAAAAATCATTGTTAAAACCTGGCTTCTTTGTGTGACAGATAATACTCACATGGAAGAGCAAGTGCTGAAGCTAATGGAAGACAATGAATGGAAACAGCACTTAGCATCAGTCATTTCAGCATGCAACAAGGAAAGACAGTTTAATTAAGAAGGTACTTATTAAACTAAGTTGAAATTTATTATTAGACAACACATAAATGGACCTATGTTGCCAACGCACTCTTACATCCTATAGTTGCATTTTGATCCATCTAACAAGCTTCTGAACATACATTGTAAAGTTAATTAAACACCGAGTACACAGTTTCTCATTCTCTTATTTTCTGTAACATTTCAATTAAAGACTGTCTTGGGCATTTTAAAACCACTATGTGAAAAATCCTATGTTTTGGTTTGATTAATAATACAATTTGTTTTCATGGAGTATCTTACAGCATTCAGCCTTTATGTTCATTTAAAAAAATACCCAAGAGTATTCCACAATACTAGATTAAAATATTGTAGAACATTTTATTATTGTAGAACATTTATTACCAGGGTAAGAGACACTATATTTTTTTTAGGAATCTAGATTATGGGTACTTTTCTCATTAAAAATCTTGGAAGGCTTGAACTGATTGTAAATTGCAGAGAATTCAAGCACATGGAGGAAAATGTTAGAGAAGCAAAATTTCCAGGTTTCTTTCAGGCGTTGAAAGAGTTCCATGTCTCACATGTTCAATTACCCACTCCACCCTGTAAGTTTAAAAATCCCATGACAGCCTCAATATACCTTATGACAAATGCTTGGGGAAAGGAAAGAACAGCAACAAACTCAGTTGCAGTTTCACAAAACACACTGCAGCAGAGCAATTGTGTGGGGAACAAGGAACACTGCCTACAAAGCTCACTGACTTGTTCAAAAGAGCACCTGCCTTCAAACATCCTCTCATCTACCATGGCAAGGACACAAAAGAAAAGTAAAATATATATATATATATATATATTTAGGAGGGAATGATATAGAAACACAGCTAGGGGCTGGGAAGAGGAAGGATCTGTTCAACAGACAAAATCCTGTATGCCTCTACCAGAAAACCAGGGAACTAAGTTTATACTAAACTCTCCTTCCAATTACTTTCCAACAGTACTAAGTCAGTCCATAGCTAGGATCTGTAAGACACCTGTTACCCTTTGTGGTATTACCTGTTTTCACTTATTCTCAAGCCTTACCGCTGAGGCGTAGTTCCCACACTCTTTCCCTCAGGTCAGTATATATTTTGCATTTCACAGAGCAGCCCTGCAAGCTTTTCCATCAGCCTCCAGTCCCACAGACCAGATCCAACTGGTGAGGCCAGGCAAGGCCTCACCTATAGCAAGGCAGTCAGAAGGACTACCAGAAAGCACCTAGCCCAAGCCCTAACGCTTGCTCCTCTGCTCTGGATCTGTGCAACAAATGGACAGATATTGTCCCTTCCAGTCTCTACTTTCCCTATGAGATGTAAAACCTAAAGCCTGTCTAAATGGCTGCTTAAGGCCTCACAGATCCCTCAATGCTCCTTTGCTTCCCTCTTTTCCAGAGCTGAGGGAGTATCTCACTATACTTTGTCTCCTTCTGAGCAAGTGGCCTTCTGCCAACATAGTGCCAACCTGAGTCACGTGCAGTCCTTCCTGTTTTTCCTCATATATACTGAATCAGGGCTGCTGTATTCTCATGATGCTTAACTAAGCTCCATCTTCCTCCCTGGCTGTCTTGAAACTGGGTTGCAACTGGCACAACCCAGGAAAGTCAGGGTATTCAGCCTGAATTCAGTAGCCACAAAGTTATCTTTAAGGAACACTTTGATCTTGAATTTCTAACACTTCCCAAAAAACACTTCCCTAACACTCTTCCCAAAAAAGTAAAACCCACAATTCCTACAGCAGTGCAGTCTAACAAATCCTGATTTCTTTGGGGTTTGGGTTCTTAAATTTTATTTTAGTAACAGAAACTTCACTCTTCTACCATTACCAGGGTGCTGACCTCTTTAAAAGTTTAAGGAAAGTGTAGTTTAGTTCATGGGGGAATGTGACATCATTTCCAGTTCAGTCAAATTTTCCATGGGGCATTTGAGCTGATTACTCAGTCTGTACTCTAACTCTTGTGAAATTTGTCATTCACAAATTAGGCTGAAACATCCCTAGGAGTTCTGTAACAAAGATATTTGGAGACACATCTTCTAAGGTTTTTAATCTTTAATAAATTGGGTAGGAAACCATGATCTGAATTATCTAATAAGGCCTCCTCCTTCCTCCACCTGAAAAGAAAAGAAATAAAATATTTAACATGTTCTCTTATTTCCCTGAAAATAGATTTAGATTTGAAATCAACTACAACAGATATTTTAATATATTCCATTTCTAGCACATCCTTTCACATTGCATTTGATATCCCAGTCCTTCCTGCAATGCATACCCATAGACAATATTCTGGAGACCATAAAGTATGCCTTGCTAGCATGTTTAATGGTAACTTTAGCTCTTACTTGCTCTGACTCCACTGAGAAATCAGAGTGAAAGGGGGAAGTAACAGCTTAGAAAAACCCCACAACCAATTTTTCATTATTTTTCTTTCACAGCCAAAGGAAGTTTCATTCTGTAGCAGAAAGAGATGCAAGCTAGTGTACCTTGTAAAGCTGTGCTTCACTTCCATATGCCAGTGGTTGCTGTCCATGGCTCTGGTGACACAGAGCTACATAGACATCAGGAATATCATGGCCCAAAATGGTTACGATCATTGCTAATGGCACATTCTACCCTTCATCCATAGACCTATGCAAAAGCCTCTAAAACATGTATTAAGGAATTCATTTCTTATTCTTCAAGCCAGGAGAACTGAGAAGGCAGAGCTACAGCTAGAGAAAGCATTATGTATCGAAAAGCTCACCTTTTCCCTAGCTCCAAATTTAAGCAGAAGAACCTGTTCTCTTCTCCCCAGTCACATTTACTTTCTCATTTTCCCTTTTCAGACATTTATACCCTTTCAAAACAGTCACGAAAATTTATTTAATAGCTTTCAGCAAGTCGCACTCCCAACAGTAAATACTCTACATACTGGTGAGTTCAGTGTGTATCCAGCCCAACAACTTTTAACAATGCAGTCAGTCTTCTGTTTAAAATTGCACTGGCAGAACACATAAAACAGCACACACAGTACCTTTACTGCCTTTTTATCAACATCTGTCTGAGAACAAGTGCTGAAAAGTAGTCTTTATGAACAAATGTTCTAGCAATCCTCAAACAGAATAGGCATGTGCATTTATTACTCTTTATATTTAACCATATATAGTCAAAGGCATAGAAGTGTCTTTCTTTTTTGGGTAGAAGCTGCAGAAAAGAATCTACCATAGAGAGGCAAAGAGCCTGCATTCATGTATCTGCGGTACTAACTTTAATTAGGCTGATTTTTCTGGCTCTACTCTAGATAAAGAAAGCTCTTCCTGCACTTATATTCCAAGTGATAAGGGAGAAGGAATTTAGTGATCTGCTTTGAATTTTCACCTAGATGCAAAAGCATTTAACCATCTATTTTGTACTGTACAAGGCAGATGCTCAAGTAACTCTATTATAATGGATGATGGACTTTTGTACCCTATTGCCCAACAAAGTTTTGACATGATCCAAGCTAGATATTTTAACACAGAGCAACCAATCTGAACAAGATTAAAGATTAAATCTGAACCAAGTCAGATTAAAGGTTTCCTGTCACCTGAACACATAGTAAAATGTTCATAAAAGCTATAAAATCAGAGCCATCATTATAGTCAATATTTATTTAAACAAATTCCTGCATTTTATAGCAAGCACGGCATACTTTAGAACAAGGTGTGTATTTCCTAGTAATTGACTTTCTGCTTGCTGCTATCAGGCATCAAGACACCTGAGACTTATTTGGCTTTACAAGGTTTAACTGCTTTATAATTTATTTTACATTTTATACTTTCACTTCTTTTTCACCTGTATGAGGTTCTTCTAAAAAAACCTTGCAAAAAAGAATGTGTCTGTGCACTATATACACACAAGTGTTTGTAAATACAGAAATGTGTACAAGTATGTACTGGTTCCCTTTACATTTGTACTTGTGCACAATTATACACATGCTCTGTCTTATATTTAACATTGCTGAATCATCTCTCACACAATTTGAAGCGTGGCTCAGAGAAATACCCTCTTTACGACTGTTTTATTATTTTTCACCAAGTTTTTCATTTTATTCAGATGTACAGAACTTCAAAGAGGAACTCCTTCAAACATATTCTGTTCTTGGCAGGTTATTTGAGATGCATGTTAATAAGCTGTTCATTTCATTTTTTAAAGCTACTCTACCCAGGCATTATTTACTTGAACTTCAGAAGCATTTCTGCAAAATTCTTTGAATCTGGTCTGTGTAAGAGGATTCTACTTCAAGTAGTATTAGATACTATCTCTACTCAGGTTTCCATTCTTCAAAAATACCAGTACTACTGCTGTAAAAATACCCTTTTAAAGCCTGATTTATTAAACTAATCAGCTCAGCTTGGAATTATATGCACAGTTTTCTTCTCCATAGCCCAGCAGTCACAGAAGTCTCCTTCAAGATATTTAAATGGGATGCAGCTCCTTTGTAGATAACATATGAAAAGCTACAGCTCCCTTTCCTCCTTACTCCCACTCCTTTTCCTTGTGTGGGCATCTCCTGGCCCCTACATCATCTTCTTCTGCTACTGGTCTTTCCAAAATGAACTTCATCTCTCCTCTTGCAGCCTACACTCTTCCTGTTTAGGAATAATTGCCACTTCAGTTTTCTTTACCACCTTGCAAACCTACTGTCCTCTAATATTGGTCTCCCCCTTTACAAACACATCCCCACAGTGGGAAAACATTCCCAGCACAGCTTGCCATGCAAGTGGCAATTTCTTCCTCTCATCTAGATTCAAAAGCAAAGCACAGCCAAAAACTGTGTGTCAGAAGAGGCTGACTGATCATTTGAAAAACAGTGGTCAGAACATAAAAGACCCCCAATGACCCATTTAAGATTCCTTATGTCTTCTATACAATGGAGATGGTGTCCCCGGACACACAGGCAAGTGAAGCAGCTGAGTTTAATAGACACAGAATCACAGAATATTCTGAGCTGGAAAGGACACACAAGGACCATCAAGTCCAACTCTTAGCCCTGCACAGGACATCTCCAAGAGTCACACTATGAGCACGGAATTGAGCATTCATGAGCTTTTTTTTTAGGAATCCCAAGCAGAAAGCTGCTGAGAAAAAGCAAAGATTTTTCAGAAATATTTTAGTACAAGGCAAGCTAAAGAAAGTGGCCACATGATGCCAGCATTGTCTGGGAAACGGGAGAAAACTCTATTAGTTTCTTTTTCCTTCTAACCACATTTTTTTAAATTTTCTTTAGTGTGCACACATCCACCCTGCCACTTCTCATTTTGCTGCGACCTTTTCACACAGATTTTTTACAGCGTGCTTGGTCCACCCCATGAAGAACATTTGTTTTTCCAGTACTACAGAGTTTCAGCAAACCTATGCTTGACCATATCATGACTCTCACCCCCTTCTCAGCTTGTTTCTCCTTTCTACTTTACATAACAAGAATCAACTCAAACTTTTGGCTTTTACATACAAGGAAATCCCACACAAGGATGCATTGCCATCTCATTACTTGGGTTTCCTTTTAGCATNAGCTCCCTTTCCTCCTTACTCCCACTCCTTTTCCTTGTGTGGGCATCTCCTGGCCCCTACATCATCTTCTTCTGCTACTGGTCTTTCCAAAATGAACTTCATCTCTCCTCTTGCAGCCTACACTCTTCCTGTTTAGGAATAATTGCCACTTCAGTTTTCTTTACCACCTTGCAAACCTACTGTCCTCTAATATTGGTCTCCCCCCTTACAAACACATCCCCACAGTGGGAAAACATTCCCAGCACAGCTTGCCATGCAAGTGGCAATTTCTTCCTCTCATCTAGATTCAAAAGCAAAGCACAGCCAAAAACTGTGTGTCAGAAGAGGCTGACTGATCATTTGAAAAACAGTGGTCAGAACATAAAAGACCCCCAATGACCCATTTAAGATTCCTTATGTCTTCTATACAATGGAGATAGTGTCCCCGGACACACAGGCAAGTGAAGCAGCTGAGTTTAATAGACACAGAATCACAGAATATTCTGAGCTGGAAAGGACACACAAGGACCATCAAGTCCAACTCTTAGCCCTGCACAGGACATCTCCAAGAGTCACACTATGAGCACGGAATTGAGCATTCATGAGCTTTTTTTTTAGGAATCCCAAGCAGAAAGCTGCTGAGAAAAAGCAAAGATTTTTCAGAAATATTTTAGTACAAGGCAAGCTAAAGAAAGTGGCCACATGATGCCAGCATTGTCTGGGAAACGGGAGAAAACTCTATTAGTTTCTTTTTCCTTCTAACCACATTTTTTTAAATTTTCTTTAGTGTGCACA
This sequence comes from Climacteris rufus, assembly GCA_013398175.1. NCBI lineage: Eukaryota > Metazoa > Chordata > Aves > Passeriformes > Climacteridae > Climacteris > Climacteris rufus. The sequence continues at coordinate 743,546 of VZRZ01004467.1, forward strand.
CATCCACCCTGCCACTTCTCATTTTGCTGCGACCTTTTCACACAGATTTTTTACAGCGTGCTTGGTCCACCCCATGAAGAACATTTGTTTTTCCAGTACTACAGAGTTTCAGCAAACCTATGCTTGACCATATCATGACTCTCACCCCCTTCTCAGCTTGTTTCTCCTTTCTACTTTACATAACAAGAATCAACTCAAACTTTTGGCTTTTACATACAAGGAAATCCCACACAAGGATGCATTGCCATCTCATTACTTGGGTTTCCTTTTAGCATAAGTCTGATTGAACATTCAGGTCATTACAAATTTTGCTCTGGATGGAAGGAAAGAACAAGGATGTTTTTTCCTCCAAAACAGAGACATCCTCCCCACCACTGCTTCTCAGATCAAAACTGTCTTGCAAGAACATCCACAGTATGTGGATGTTGCTCCCTTCCATGAGTCATTGCATTCAGCTGTGAGATTTACACACTTTCATAATTTTTCCTTCAGTGTTGAAAATCTTTGGAAAGAGCATAGAACTGGAATCATAGAATCATTTAGGTTGGAAAAGACCTCTAAACATCATCAAGTCAAATCACCAGCCCAGCACTGACAAGTCCGCCACGAAATCCTATCCTTAAGTGCCAAATCTACACATCTTTTAAATACTTACAGGAATGGTCATTCAACCACTTCTCTGGGGAGCCTGTTTCAGTGATTGACAATCTTTTTCATTAAGAAATTTTTCCTAGTATCCAATCTAAACATCCCCTAGTACAAACTGAGGCCATTCTGTATCATTCTATCATTTGTTACTTGAGAGAAGAGGCCAATCCCCACCTCACTACAGCCTCCTTTCAGTAGTCAAAGAGAGCAATAAGGTCTCTACCATCCCACGGACTGAGTCACCAGTCTGAGCTTCTAGCAAAGCTCAATCTTTCAGCATCAATAATTTGGTCCCTCTGATCTCAGACTATAACCTACAGAATTCTGAAGGCACTGTTACACTGTTAAACAGAGGTCTTTTTTCAAATAAAAATTAAAAAGACTAAGCACTCCTGTCTTTTACAGTGGTATCCAGCAGTTACTGATGTTTCCCCCTAAAGCTTTTTATTTCTCTGTGCATATATTCAGACTTCTGTAAGTACTATTTCTAGGTGGAAGACTTCTGTCTTACATTTTTAAGTGCTTTTGAGATATACTGGTCAGCAGGCCAGTTGCACACCTTGACCTACCCAAATAAAGCCAGTCTAGGGTCTGAAGCTCTCACATGAACTCCAGACAGAGCTATGCTTCTGTCTCCTCCCTTACCCCTCAACAGAGCCTTACTTTGCTTGCCTTCACTCCTCACAGTGATGTACTGAAACAGAGCAGAAGTACATCCACACCTTCTCTCCTCAGGAAAAAACCAGTAATCACAGAACAGCAGCCTTTCAAATCTCACATTTTAGAGGATAGATACAGAACACCCAAGGCCCGGCATATCAAGTCCCAGCCATTTTGCACGAGGATAAATACTTCCCTTTGAAAATTTTCAGCAGAGATTAACTGGAGTCTTTATTCAGCTAGACCTGCCATACAACCCTGGTATTCATCTCTCCTCACACCAAGGAAAATATTTCCAATGGCTCATAGCCATGCTGATCTCAAGACTCACATCCTGGCACAACAGAAGTTGATCGCTGTGACCTCAGACTCTGGGGAATTGTGTCAATGCAGATTTCAAAAGTGCATTCATATACCTTTCACGGCAACAGGAGGATGAGTATACATCTACACAAGATATATTTACCTGTTTCATTTCCTCTTTATATGTCCCAGTACCTTAACAAAAGAGGTTTATTCAAAGAGGAAGGTGCTAGCTAGAGCTGGCCAACAGCAGCCTCCAACACTCCCAGCCTGTTAGTCCACCATGCAAGAGCAAAATGCACCTGCTTTCATGAAAAGGCAGAGCTTCAACCCGGTTGCATCTCATTCCACATTGCCACCAGCAATGACCAGCTGCAACACTCTTTGTCCTCATACCCAACGCATGTTTGCTACACCTTTAAAAGTATATAAATCATAAATTATTTTCAATTTCTACAATTAAAAACCTCTATTCTTTCCACACAGTGGGATAAACCCATATTAGAACAACATGACCAATAGAATTCCAATAGAACTCCATGTGCAGAGTCCACTCCACAAGCTGAGCATACGATGAGGTAGAAGAGTTGGGTTAAGTGACCTGAGGCAGGACCCTTCTCTAGCTATCCCACTGGTATTGGTGAGGTATAGCAGCACAGCTGCTCCCAACTCTTTCAGCCAGACTGACAAAAACAAGTGTGATGTCCATGTCCTGACCACCACCCCACTGGTGCCAGCTTGCAGCAGGGACTGAATCACAATCTTTGGAGGCCCTGGGTGTCATCGTGACAGACTACCCATTGATTTCAACTTCATCCACTGTTTTGGAAAGCCTCATCCTTTCCCTGCAGCCCCACCATTTCTGAAATAGAACAAGTTGCATGCCTAATTTTCATAATTCTGCAATGGGCAAGTGTGCTTTCTTATATATGAGCTACATCTGCCCTGGAGGCAGATCCCACATCTCCTGGAGAACCCCAATATACAATTATGCCGGAGCCAGGCAACAAAGCCAAATGACCTTTGTGTTTCTTGGCTGATGTTCATCATTCCTTCATATCTTCATATCAGAGTACACCCAACAGCTCTTCCACAAACATTTTTTTAAAGCTAAAAACACAACTGACATTCAACTTTCACATGCTAAATGCTTTCTGCCCCAGAGGTATATGCTGTGAAATTGGAACACTTCCATGAAGTGATGGGAAGACCATCAGTTTGATCACACTAAAAGAATCCATCACAACTTTATTCACTTCATGGTAAATAAGGCATCTCTGCTATTTGATTTGCCCAGACATCCTTGGTTCAAAATTTAGAGGGTTTGAACAACTTCACCTTTTAAGAATACTTTTTAAATGTAGTGAAAGGGAGAAGGATGGCTGTTTAAGCAGGCTGGATGATCCTGTTCCACATCAGAAATCTGAAAAAAGGACATAATTGAAATGTCTGGAGAGTATTACAATCACTTGGGGTTCATTGTCTAGCACTCAGTACCACATAAAGGAAGCTGTCAGTTAAGTAGGAAAAAAAAGAGGTTTGCATCAAAAGATGCATCAGGGCATAGATCATAAGACACAAGTGTCAGCAGCATCTGCCTTTTATTCAGACAATGAAGAGAGCAGAGAGCTTATCTTAATATGAAAAGTTGTATGGTTTTGTCAGACAGACAGCAAATTTGAGTGAAAGTGACAAAACAAAAAAATTTGTAACCCTGTCGTTCTTTGTGTGAACTGAAACTCAGTCACACCTTACAAGATGAATATTCAGTTATTCTGAAAATCCCACAAATACAAGTTAAGTAGTGCAAGAAATTTCAGATAATTTCTCATTCCTGCTTACTAACTTCAACTACTGAAAAAATCTGCACATTGGTTTTTCTTGTAATTTAACAACATACTCCTTGAAAGAGGAGCTAAACAAAAATTTCCAGTCTTCACGGAATACTATATAAAACTCTATAAGCTGAAGAAATGCTGATCTTCAGTACTAAGGGGTTCACTCTTGCTTTAAGAAAAGACAGGATAATAGCAATCAGTTCATTTTAAAAATTAGATCTTTTTCTCATCTGGAAAACTTAATTATTTAAAGTATTCATATCTTGGCTACCATATGGCTTTGAACAGCTTTGAAATGGGGAATACTGAAGTGTTTTTCTAACAATTGTTCTGTTCAGATAGCATATAACATATTGTTATATGCTTAAGGTTATGACAAGTATCTGTCATCCATTACACACAAGCATTTATTTAATGTGCATTTTTTCATACAGCTATGTGTCAGCTGGCTATTTGTTCACACTATGTTGACACTGCAAGAGAGTTTGGTGTCCCTTACCATATCATGGTATTGCTTCAGTTTCCTGGCAAAGATGCCTAATGAACTATCTGCCAAAGCAGCTTCACAGAGTCTCTGGAAACTACTTTGCTTCCCATGAGTGACTTGGCAAATCTTTGCTGGTAAAGCCAGAGGAATGTTGATATGTCTGTTTGGATTCCTACCTGAGTTCGTGTCAACATTCTTTTAGCTTACAGGGTGCCTGAAGCTGGGATATTTTTTGTACATCACTTAGCACAACGAGGTCCCAGATCTACACTGCAGAGCAGCAGCAGCAGTACCTAAGAGCAGATTTCCACTTTATCTGTCACACAGCCCACCTGGAAGCACCATGCACCATCTGCAAGGCAACAGTGGGCTTGACCAAACCACTTGTACAGCCGGTGGCCAGCCTAGATCACAGCCAGGAGCTGAGCCTGATGTCACTGCCAACCCAGCTCTGAGGGTCGGGGACACAGAAGTAAGGGAGAAGGGAAGTGTGAAATACTGCATTGTTCACAAAGGTCATCTGCCTTGGCTCATGGGGAGTTCCCCATAAAGGCAGAGAAGACTGTAAAACCACATGATCCAATAATATGGTAAAAACCCTTAATAAGTGCATGACAAATTCTTGGGTGACTTTCAGCAAGGGGAAGCAGTAACATGCACCCCTGTCTCGCTCTGCCTACCACCACAGTGCCCATTTACATGGGCTCTCCTGGAGAAAGGACAGGGTCCGGACAAGCCAGTGCAGCTGTTCAGGTGTGCTCACCATGGCATTGCTGGAGATACTTGCCCAGAACAGTTTCCAGTCCTGACTTTCAAGTGAGTTCTTGATGACCGACTTGCACATAACAGAGGGACAAGGCAGGTTTAAACAGTACAGTCACATGAGGCTCCACATTTAAAAGCACTCCATCTCTCCCAGATGTATCCAGGCTGCAAGGTAACAGCACAATTTCCTTACCATGTGGTAGATAGCACAAGCACAAACGCAGCACAATGGCCCTGCCTAGAGCTACCTGGACTGAGGCTCATCTGCCACTGAGAAGGCTGTGTTTTCACTTCAGAACTAAAATCAGATAATATTTCAACATGGTTGAGCAAGCACACAGATTTGTGTATTTAGGTCCCTCAGTATGTTCATCCAGCATTGAAGCATTTTGGTTGTCATATGTTAACACAGGGAATGTGTCTCTTAGGCATGAATATGTTGACACTGTTCAAGAGAATTAAGAGGCAGTATTGATTATTCCTGCCAGAATCAATTCTTGTGACTTGCAGTAAACCAAATCAGATTCAAATTGTGACTTGGGTACCCTGAAGCATGACTCAATTATTTCAGACTGAGAGAGAATTTGTTTCTATAGTTTATAAGATGTACCTCCACCGTGTTTGCGACTGTGCTGGTTGCTATGGCCATGTAGCCAAGTTTTTTGGCCCAGGAGCCCCAAAAAAGAACAAGATACCCTGGGGCCATACCACAACAGCATCATATATGCACACTACTTGATCACTCACCCTCCTACGCACTAACCATGCAGCAGGCAAACTGGCCAGTCTCAGACTGAGGCAACCAGAAGCACATTGTTCACAGTCAGTGGCAGTGGCGTAGTACGGGTGATGTAACAAGAATGACATATCAAACTGTAACCATTTTCTGTAGGTACAAAGTATTTCTTGTGTCTAGAAACAGCCCTGTCTCTACTTGGTTAGGAGCAGCCAAAAGAGACCCCTGAGCCAAGAGAGCCCCAGGCAGCCACACGTCTCATGCCTGACTGGGATCTGAAAGCCATCCAGAGTGTAGACCAACATCCCAGCTGTGCCTCCAGGGGCGGTGCCAACTCCTGCAAAACCAGACAAGGCATCTCGGCACACATGGCCCCATCGTGCCTGTAATCAGGCAAGCCTTGTCCTGCATTAGATGTATGACGGTAATTCATGAACCATCACCTCTTTTTGAAGGATATGGTCATAGATAGGCTTAGAACATTTAATTTGGAGTGCCTCCAAACATCATGAGTGAACCTTTAGTTAAGGAGTTAATTGGTGCCAGTTAGAACAGCAAACCCCCAAGAGCCCCACCAGCACACAGCCAGAGGCAGCTGCAGAGAGCCAGGTGGATATAAACCTGGACATGACCTGCCAATGTGGCCTTGCAGCCTAGAAAGTCAACCATGTCCTGGGCTTCATCAAATAGGCCAACAGGTGGTTCTGGCCCTCTACTCTGCTCTCATGAGACCCCACCTGCAGTACTTTGGGGTCCCCAGCACAAGACAGACAGATCCAAAGGAGAGTCACAAAGATGATGCAAAGGCTGGAACATTTCCTGTGTGAGGTCAGGCTGAGAGAGCTGGGGTTATTTAGCCTTTAGAGAAGAGAATATTCCAGGAAGACTTTATAGCAACCTTCTGGTATTCAAAGGGGGCCTAAAGAGAAGATGGGGAAGGACTCTTTATCAGGTAGTGTAGTGATAGGATGGACAGCAACAATTTTAAACCAAAAGAGGGAGTTTCAGGTTAGATGTTAGACATTCTTTACCGTGAGGATGGTGAAACACTGAAACTGGTGGCCTAGAGGAATTATGGATGCCCCATCCCTGCAGGTGTTCAAGACCAGGCTGGATGGGGCTTTGAGCAGCCTCGTCTAGTGGAAGGGGTCTCTGCCCATGAAAGGGGATTTGGAAAGAGATGATTTTTACAACCCCTTCCAAACCAAGACATTCTATGATTCTACAACATTTGCAGAGAGGCCTGCTTCTTGTAGAGAGCAAAGGAGGAAGCAGAAGTGCTGACTTGGTCAGGGGAAAAAACCAACGCTGGTCACTTCTTGGTCAAAGATGGAATTTTTTTTAATCATAGTGAAACCAAAGCATCCTGTGCATGTCAGCCATATCAGCCACATGTGCGGAGAGCTGAATAGCAAACTCTTCTGACGAACTTCCTGTCCTATTCCCTTCACATTCATAAATATACTTTCTCTAAACTAATATATAGACAAGTTTCTGTTATTGAAATTAGTAAACCATTAAATATTTTTTATTTTAATTAGTAAGGAAATAGGTTGTTTTGCACTGAACACAGAATTTCCCAGTAGGGTAGTGACAATTTTTTTTGGAGTAGTTGCTCCAGTTGACATATTTTTAGCTCAGGATTGAGTCATCACAAATAACAGCCTAGGAATTTGCTCTATCAGTGAGTGGAGCTCCTTCTACATAACTAAATCAAAAGCAAGCTTCAGCTGATGTTTAAACCAAGAGTATAACTCATTTCTATTGTCACAAATATTTACGTTACACCTCCCATTATCTATTCTGAGAAATATCAAAACCTTCATTACAGCAGATATTCAGGGGTTTTTTAAAAAAGTGAGAACTCTAAAACATAGCAATCTGTTCTCTCTGGGTTTATGGATATGAGTCAGTTGACATCTGCCTGCAAAAACGAAGATTTGTGATAGTCTCCACAAGTGCTACATAGCAGCTGTGTTTCATGCCTGTAGAAGTCTGGATTCTGGCAAACTTGCACACCCTTTCACACCAAGGAGGAGTGGACAATGAGCATATGCATGCAGCCCACAAAGGAGAAACAGATGTTTAAAATGATGGTGTCATGTAGTGACATTCCCCACAAGGTGAAGTATTGCCTCAAATAAGGCAGTTAAGCAATGCAAAGCTCCTTTACCCATAGGTCAACATAAAAGACCCAGATGAACCCCTCTCTTCACTAGTGACACAGAAGTTTGTGTCTGTCCCAGCAGAGGAAGAAGCTCTGACAGTCTCACTTGGTACCTCCACCTCTGACTCCTATTCCTCCCAGCCCCACTTCAGATTCTGTGCAAAAGTCCATGCCCCAGCAGAACATGAGTCAAGAGCACTTCACAGGCAATTCACCTGCTCTTCACATCAGACCTATGGAAGTGGCCACATTTAACACCCAAAATGCTGAAAGCACAGATTTCCAAAAACCAAGAAATAACATGCAAAAATGCACATGCATGCTGAATGCTAAAGCCTCTGAAAGAATCTCAGTCAGGGAAATCATTTCCAACTCTGTCACAGATACAGAGCACTACAAATCACAACAAATAAAACAAGTCCATGAACAAACTTCTAGTTTTCTCCAAAATCTTTCCATAATGATACTTTGGCATTCAGAGCATAATGTCTTTTTTTGGTAGAAGACTTCAAAATATATCTAAACCTCAGTATGTCCATTAGCTGTTGCTTTGAACAGTCACCTTCAGAGCACTAGGCTTTGAGCTGCTTCTCTGAGATTGTGACAAGGAGTAGGCATGGATAAATTCATGAACTCAAAGTGGGCAGAAAACAAACAATGCAGAAATGAGGTATCAGGGTTTGCCTGATACCAGTCAAAGAGCTAGACTATGCTTAATTAAGCAAATTTAGGATAGCATCCCATTTTAATCTACTGCTGAAAATAAGATAAAGTTGCCCATCCTGTGTGCATCAGGAAGTGTTGTATTCAGCCTGTTCAGATGGCTTTAAAGCTCCAACCAACACAGAGGATTTGTTTGGGCATTTAAAGATACCCATAGCTCCACCCCTGTCGGCCATCTCCAACGGATCTGGAATAAATAAAACAGGAGGTAGACAAAAATGGCGAGGGGGAATCATATCCTTCACTGAGCAGATACGAGCTGAGTGAGGCAGCACTTACCAGGAATCACCAGCATCCTCCCCCAGGGGTCAGGCAGTCCTGGAAACATCTACCTTGCATCTCCCCCCACAGAGTTAAACCTGGGTCCTCCCTCCTGCACCCTGATTACACCAACCTCCCTAGCTTCTCACATGTGCTTCATAAGACTCCTGTAGCTCCCAGCCACCTATTACCAAGACAATTAAATATTATTACACTTAATTAATAAGTTCCCTCAGAAAACACACACATATGCATAGGGTTTCTCCTGCAGCCCTGTAGAGGTCAACAGATTACTGGCCTGGACTGACGAGACTTTCAAAACTTGCTGCCTAATGGGCTGTTCCTGGCAGGGCGGGAATAGGCAGCAGTTACGAGAATCCGTGTCAGCAAAGCCATTACTTAACCTGGCACTGCTCACACCCTTGGCTGGCTGCCTCAGAGGTTCCTCCCCCACCTTTCCTCCAACACCACCACCAAAAGGAAAAGAAAACAAGGGAAAATCCAAGAGGCAGCAGGCAAGAAGGCTTTGTGACCCTGAAGGTCCATTCATGGGCAGTGTGACCAAGTAAACACACTGGGAAAGGCTCTTTAGAGTAACTGACAATTGGGGAAATATGAAGGGTCAGAGCATAAGAAAAATGCTTGCATTAGAGGCACTGTTTCTCACTAAAGAATGTGAACATGGGGTTTGGTGAGTTTTGTGCTTTTTTGGTTCTTTTCCTCTCTTTTCTTCAGCCCAGGGACCCAGCCTTAACCAAACCAAAGCTGGTATAGAGATATTAAAGTCATGATTCAGAAATACTGGGTTTGAAGTTCTTGGCTCACACAGAGACTTCCTGTGTGACCTTGGGCATTTCTCTGTACTGCACTTCAGCTTCTAATCCATAAGGCAAAGACAATGCCTTACGGGCAAGTTATGAGGTTATTACTGACTGTAAATAGCCATGATGATGGGAGGCAGAGAGGCAATCAGGCAGAGAGCTTCACCTCCTGCAGGTTCCCAATACTTTGGGGATTCTGCCCAAGATCTAACCTCCCACTAAAACAACCATTGTCTAATTAACACTTATTTCTAGACATGTGTCAGCCTTGCATACCAAAATTGCATTTATTATTGAAATATGGCTAAATCAGAATAAGATGGACTACACAAAAATGTTCCTACACAAAATGTTCTCCCCACACAAAAATGTTCTCCAGTTGCCACAGAGAGAAAAGGCCTTATCCAGCTTGATGGTCTTCACCTTCCCAACTCCTCATTCATTTTCATACCTGTCTCTCTCCCTCTCCGTTATCCACCCTTCTAGGAAGCATACAAACATCCATGCTTATAAAGCGTGGTTAAATATTAAAGTCTGCAGGCTAGTGGGGAAGCAGATGTTCTCCAAGTCATTTTGACGTTTAATATTCTGTTCAAACTGCACAGCATTGTTTAAAGAAAAGCACAGACAAGTATCTGTCATTGCAAGTCTCTAGGGGGTCTCCCATGATGGTCCCCACCTTGCTGAGCAATTCCTGGGCCCTCCAGGGTATGTCTTAGCTGGTTCATCACAGATATGACACCACAGCCCTCACCCAAACATAGAGTACAGGCATGGAGGGAACCACAAGAAGTGTCCCTAAGGATGCAGCTGATTTCTGGCCTGACTGTGGGGCTGCCCATGAGGCCCCAGCACTGCAGCCATGCCCTGCTCCAAGCATGGGGAGCACACCCTAGCAGAGCTGATTCCTCTCCAGCACAGAGGAGGATTCCTCCATTTTATTAGAACAACTGAGAAGTCATTCTTTCAATAAATTGTTTTGCTGATTAACTTCTGACCTGCTCGAGTCAAGAACAGGCTCTACTAATTTGTAGTTGCTGAGTTCTAAGCCTTTTTTTATGTCAGATCATACTGTATGATTACTCAGTGGGCATGTTTATGATGTTTTACCGAAAGAGTTATAATACATGAAGTCCTATATTAGGAAGAATCCAGTTACTAGTTGTTAATTAATAACTTTGATCCACTGCATGTTTTTGACCTTTGCCCCCTTGAGCTGGAACCCTGAAAATAATCATATTTGCTTTCTCTATTTTTGTTAGTTTTAGAAAACATCCCAACTTGTGCTATTTATTTTTTAAAAGTAAAATCCAAGTGAGTGAGCAGACTCCAACCCTGCAATCTAAAACATGCAATGTTCTGTGCTGACAAAGCTATCCCACTTGGGAACAAAACCTGCTGCAAGTTACAGTTTCATGATTAATTTGACATCATTACTTCAATGATGGTGTTGACTGAGGCAAGAAAACATCACATCAAGTTATAGAAGACAAGTATGTAAGTTTGAAGGGATGGCTGAAAACATTCTCAAGAACAAAAATACCTTTCAGATTTTGAAATCTCAGCCTTCACTTGATTTTAAATCACTGACCAGCCAGCTGTAAGGCAGAAAGAAAACCCACAGTGGCAATTCATGTTCCCATTCTGAAAGCTTACTAACTAATCAGGCTAACACTGAAATAATTATGGAAGATCTCACCACAAACATAAGCATAGCATGTGAATTGCACTTGCTTTTTCAAGAGAGCTTCATGACCTATGTTGTTTGCACTTCTGTGCTGTCCAGAAGACCACAACAGGAGCCATAACATCGTAGTCTTTCAAATCTTCATATCATCTTGGACAGCTCATTTTAAATTAAGCCAAGCTTTTGGGAGCAGCTAATGATTTTGATGCTCTGCTGAATGTATCTTAGCAGGACACAAGTTGTAGGAGATGAGTATCTCTGAGAACAGAGCTGTCTCCAACTGGATTCACAAAAAGACCTAAAATTCCATGGCTAACTTTTAAAGATGCACCAGCAGCACAATATTGTCTTATTTAGGAGCCCAAGAAGTTGTGCATCAATTTAGCTTCTTTTATTCAAGAAATAAAAAAAAAAAATTAAAAAAAGTGGAAATTTAAACAGAAACCGAGAGACTTTGGTTTGGCACATTCCTGTTGTGTTTGTCAGCAAGGATGGGAGGAGTGCAAGAACTGAAACCATCGCAGCACACAGGAGGTGTTGCAACAACAAGCATTTCAGTGCCCCAGGCTTGCCCTCGCTCCCAAACAGCTCCCGTACACACCACAGTGACTTGAGTATCGGTCAGGGGTGGTGTAACCAGCTTCCAGTCCGGGGTGCATGAAGTGATGAAGAGGGAGGGAGAATAGGAACAAAGGGGACTAAGGGGCTCCCAGACACTCTGCTCGTGCCAACACCACTCTCAGGAGCCTGGCACAGGGAGACCAACCTCCCTTCCAGTGCTGGCACAAGGCACCCTCTCCCGACCACTGGCCAGCGACGCACGTGTGTATCCAGACTCTTCTACCAGAGTGCAGTTACTCGCAAGAGTGGCTTCAACAGGAGAACTGTAGTTTGTAAACATCTTCTTCCCCTCTTTGACAGTGTTACCTCACCTGTCAGGCTGTGTGGGAGCTCTGCACTGCTACCTGCTATCACAGGCTAAGAAAGCACCATGATTCCTTCTCCTGCCCCCATCTCCAGATCACAGCCAGATAAAATGAGCCAACTATGTGTCAGCAACAAATCGAAGTGATTAGGAACAGTATACCAAAAGCAAGTGCAGGATAACCCTCGAAAGGCATGGGAACTTGTCAGCAATTTAAACAAGGTGCTAAACACAAGGGTGACTTCTCCAGAAACAGACAACACAGACAGAGCGGGGGGG
>VZRZ01004467.1:755858-812719 GCA_013398175.1 Climacteris rufus
GGGGGGGGGGGAGAAAAGAAAACAACCCCAAACCAACAGTTCTGCCACTTGCTGTTGTGTTTACATCTCGGTTTGGATTTTCGGCTGAGATCATCTTGTTAGGATAATGAAAGCCTCAGGCAAACAAACAGCAGCAGGAGAGTTTACACTGAAGAAGGAGGAAAAACACTTGGGAGATGGGAAGGAATAGTCACCTTTGTTATCACAGGCACTAAAAAATATTCTCTTAAGCTATGTATGGCAAGTCTTGCATACCAGGGCTACATGCACTTGATAAAAGATGGGGTAATAGGAAGCCAAATCAATCACCTTCTGTTCACACAAGAGGCACAGAACTTCCTTGTAACTGCAGACACACAGCACAAGTTTATCTCACGCCTATATTTGGTGTCTAGACCTGAAAGATTTATTTACAGATCTGTGGACCTAACAAGTCTGCAAATCAAAGTGGTTTTGAGGGTCAGTCACATTTGTGCTCCTGTCCATGAGTTAACAGGCTGACTAGCTCAGCTCACAATCTAGAATCACAACAACAAAAATGCTTTGTCTTCCCTAGGCTAGCCAGGGAAGCCTGGCTAGCCTTCCCTGGCTAGCCTTCCCCTACCCAGTGCTAACTACAGCGTATTAACAGAACCCCCTTTTTATAACAAAATCAAGGCCTGGGCTTCAAACACTTTTTTAAATGCTTTTGTCAGAAGGAAATAAAACTATAATTGCCATGGGAGGGCCATTATCTCTGTCCATAGCTACCACCAGTTCAATGGGTATAGGCAAACAGTAGAGGTAGCTCAAATTAATTAACAAATATGCCTTTAGAAGCCACAGTGACATAAATTCATTTACCTCTTCATGGATGGATTAGAAAAAATAAGGGCATTAAAGACACTCCAGTTAAGTTGAGTCAAATAATTCACAAAATTTTAGGAAAAAAAATAAACAAAACCTCACTGAAATTTTACACAGCATCAGCACAAGAAAATGTACTTGCTTCCTGGAGAATATGTGCAGAAATTAGGAACAATTGTACCTTTTGGGTTAGTTTCTTCACATCAACTACTCCCTTAGCCAATGAAAGAATCAACATACAAGCACTCTCCTGGCCACATTCATAGAGGGCAGGTCCCATCAAAGCTTTCTGTCTCTGTTCCATCCCTCAAGACAAGAAAATGAAGATGTGACAACACATTATAGCCCAAAGGAGGCACCTCAGAGTCCACTTAACTCTTCTTCACAGGTATTTCTCCCTTTTGCAGCACAGTCATGAAACCATCCACAACCTCTTCCAATTTCCTCAGCCCTACTGCTGCCTCTCCCTCCTGATGAAGCCCAGATGGACTATTTGGCATTGTACTTCCTCTAGAGAACAGCAAGGTGCACTGGAGACTTACTAGCAAAGGGGAATTACATTGGAATAATGTGAAAGAGAGCCTGGAAACATCCAGCTCTGCAGAAAAACCTCATGGCATTAAAGATGGGGCCATTTTCTCTGAGCTGGAGGTAGATCAACCTGCACAAGCTGTATCCTGTATTGCTGGAGTCAACAAAACCAAGCCCATTGACTCCCGTTGGCACTGAATTCAGCTCCAATGGAGTATGACCAAAAATTAGCCTGTTTCTTGACACAAGCTGTTGTAATTCAAACAGCCTTTTCTGTCCATGATTAATTATAATTTCTGCCTTCTCCCACCTCTTGGACTTTGAACTAATGGACAAAGTAATTATCACGGCTTGGAAAGGAGAAATCTGCTAGCAGTGCTGTGTAGCCACAAACACACGTGCTCACACACGCACGTTAAATGAGCTGATGGGGCTTAGTACCATAATGATAAATACTGAGGCAGTCAGCAATGACAAAGCAGTTTTTCATGTTATCCTTAAAAAATAAACAGAGCTTCCAGGTACTGTGTGTCATATCAGATATAGAAAGCAAAGTTACTCATGACTAAAGTTCATGTCCACTAACTGGAAAGCATTAATAGTCAGACACACCTGAAAACTGGGCAGGAGAATAAGACGTAAAAAATTACCCACAGGTTCTGGTACACCTCTGGCAAATATCAAAGGTCTTATGATTGTTACTGTTTTTCTCAGCAGTGCCAAGTATCATGCAATTAAGACAATCTGGACTCTCATTAAAACAAAATTAAGTTCCCGGAGCTCAGAAGTGCTTCAAAGCAGGTATCTTTTAAGAATCAAAACCAAAGGCAAGTGAAACCTGAGTTTGTAAAAGCATGTATGTCCAAATCAGTTTTAGAAGCTCAGCTGCCAATTTGTGTGTGTGTGTGTGTGTGTGTGTGTGTGTTGGTGTTAGAAATATCGGGTTATGATAGCATTGTGGGATACACACTCACCACTGATAAAGCTCAACACAGAGCTAAACACAGACGTGAATGAGAAAAGGTATCTAGAACCACAGAATAGCTCGGGTTGGAAGATACTTTGTCACCTAGTCCAACCCCCCTGCAGTAAGCAAGGACACTTTTCACTAGATCAGGTTGTTCAGAGCCCTTGAATGTTTTCAGGGATGAGGTGTCCACGACTTCTCTGGGTAATCTGTTCCAGTGTTTCACCACCCTCATTGTAAAAAAAACCCTGCCAGACACCAAGGCCTAAAATCATTAGTGAGTTTGTTTTTCTAGCCCATAAGAATTGGCCAATTGCAAGGAAACTGCCCTAAGAAGCATCATACTGAGAGTCCAGACATGCTCCCATACTACTGGTTGGACATCCTAGGCATGGGTAAAGGAATACTGGAAAAAATAATAAGACTACAATGTACTGATTGTTCAGGAGCTATAAGTCAGCCAGCACGAAAATTGGTGTTAATCAGTACATGTGTAGAAGCATAAGCCCTAACACAGAACAGCTAAATCCACTCCCTAATCATAGGTTTGGTGCTACAAAGTGCTCATGCTTGCCTGATCCTAAAAAGCTCCAATATTAATTGGAACAAGTGATTGTACACAAGCAGTACTCCTTGTCACATATGGTCAATTCACTTTTCTAAAACCTCAGCCACACAGTTTGCAGAAGCAGGACATCTGCCCACACTGTCTCTTTGCTCTCAGCAGTTTGACTCACTGGTGGTGTGAAAGCCAAGGGCTCCCTGGCCACTGCCAGAGCTGTGTAGTGTCCCATGTACTGGGCAGGCAGGTTCTCCTCTGCACACTCCCAACCCCATGTCAGCTCCTCACCACCAAGCTCCTGGCACACTTACCCCTCACAGCCTAGCCTGTGGAACCCTGAAACTCAGGGAAGTTCTGGGAACAGAGAAGCCGACAGCCAGACAGAGCAGTGGTTGGCAAAAAGCCATGGACTCTTTAGTTTTGCTTCCAGTATGGATTTCTTCAGTTCAGCTCAAACACTGACCCAGCCATTAAAAGCATAGTAGTAGAAAATCCCTCCTGAGTCATCTTGTTCACTCTCCTGAAGGCCACCTCAGAGGACAGCATGACCCATCAAACAGCTGTTGTATTATTTATTTATTTATTTATTTAAGGATTCAAGGACAATCCTTTTAATTGGCACTGTGAATACTTTCTCTAGTCATTTGTCCAGTCTTCTGTGAAAATCCAGACAAAAAGGACCTCATAACTCAGGTTTTTGCTCTCCAGTCTGACTTCAATGAACACCTTCCTAAACCAAAACTTTGTTATTTGGGGTAGTGAGGGTTATCTGTCTGTGTACATAATCTTCTAATCTCCTAAACACCTTTTTCTATCTTGTCAATGCACAGAGCTGGTGCCATCAGTAGCTTTTCTTTATCTGGACCTGTGGAAATGCAATAACCCAGACAGGTCAGAAAAATTGAAAAAAAAAAATGGGGGATACAGAACACAAACTATCATATTTCTGCCAGGGAGATCTCAGCCATGAGAGAGCATCAGCAATAGTGTTGGCCAGCCTGGACATTTCAGTCCAAGGGGCTCTGGGCAGGCAGGATGTGCACGTCTGGGATTTTGGGATGTGCAGATGCTCTGGCAGAGCAGTTGCAACTCTTCTTCTTGCACTGCCAAAGGTCAGGAAACTCAACAGCAGATGTACAAACTTACCACATTTTGGAGACTCAACAGCAATATGCCCTGTTGTCGCTCCAGAAGGAGACTGCAGGTGAGAAGTATTTCAGGGTGGCAGTTTGTCATTCCTTGGGGCAACTGCAGCAAAGACACACCATGAGAGTTGCACACTCTGCCTGATAAGACTGTTGGGCCCTGTTAGCACCATCTTGCCACAGAACAACACTATGTCGGGGGGTCTGAGGACACAGATGGGGCACGCAGGAGTTGCAGCACCTGCAGGTAGCACAAAGCAAGCAGAGAAGAGGACCCCATATAGCTTTGGCAGGATCAGAGCAGTATTTAGTGCACAGCTTGCCCACTCTTCAGAGACAGCACAGAGAGCTCAGCCCCGCAGGGTGCAGTCTGCTGCAGTGCTGATCAGCAGGACCTCACAGAGTGAGGTGACAGCATGGGAACCCAACCCCAAGGGATATCTCCCTTCCTTGTGCCTGTGGCTGCAGGGACACCAGCAGCAACACACCCATCTCCTGTCTGGCAGGGTTGGCAGGGCAGTTTAGCAGGAGGGGCTTAATTCATCGCTCCCAGCCATGACTGGAGGATGCAGAAAAAACCCAAGTGGGATCACCATCACCACACCCTGCTTATTTTGGATGGCAGTGGCTGAGGTTTAGAGCTTATGTGGTGTTTATTTCATTGCCCCATAATGCTGCAAAGTCCCAGCATAGGGACAAGTCAAGCCAAAATGGGAGGGCGTTTCCCAAGCCTCTGAGTCTCCTCTGGAATAATGACTTATTTGGTGAGGCAATAGCGTCGAGCATTTTCCTCGGCCAAGCACAGATGGGAAATGCATCCAGCATTCATACCTCCTCCCGGTGAGCCCACCTATCCCCTGGCCTGACACGGGGAAGCAGCTCTTCATGCAACCAACAACCAGAGGCTCCTGCAGTCCACAGCCCTGCCCTCATTGCTGCCAGTGCCTTCTCCATCCACAGGGACGAACAGCTCAGTCCTGCCAAGTCAGTCTGAGCTGGATTTGGGATGAGACTCCTCAGAGGTGTCCAAGACCATGCCCAGCCAGAACTTATGCACTCAGGGAGAGCACCAGTTGTTATGGAGTACGAGCTGGAGGCAAACCTCAGCAGAGAACAGCAGCCTTAATTACCCAGCCTGACAAACCCCACACCGGCAATCCCAGGCTAAAAGAGGCGTGGGGCAATTATTGCCTCTGTGGGCCTTAGTAATAAAAGACACAATGCCCAGAGAGAGGGATTGTGCTGGTAAGATAGGGCTTATGAAAAGATTTTATCATCTTGCCCTGTGAGAAGCTATGTTCAAAATATTGTTGTTTTTCAAGCTTGTGTCCAGAATTCAATGAGACCGTATTAGTTGTCTCACATACAGTCACAGGGATGAAAACTCTACTTGTAAACACACCTGAATTTTGGGAAAGCTTGGGATGTTAGGACTCAGTCACATTTTCCATCCCCCACCCTCTCACCCCGTGATGAATAAACACCACTTGCTGTTCCAGTGTGATACAGTGTTTCCTTCACACATCACACATTAAAATCCACGGGCTGAGAGGCTGGGAAATACAGTTCACAACGTCATCCTTGTTGTACTGGCCATAACTTCACACTGTTTTGATAAATTTAAAGAAGCAGTATTTTAAGCCAAACACTGTGTACATTCGCAGCGTTAATAAATAGTTTCTGACGTTTTAATAAGTACTAAATCAGTGACAGAAGAGTTACAAAGACCAGCACAACAGGGTTTTTTTTAAATATCTGTGTCATGCTACCAAAATTACTTCACTGAGGTCTAGATTACTTTTGTAAAGGAGATTAAATGGATGGAAATACATTACTTTCCATTGATGGCAGTAATAAACACCACTACAAAATCAATTATAAAATGTTACATTGTGATAAAAGTGGCAAATTAACAGAAAACAGAGAAAACTCTTCCCCACTCCTTTTATTTTCTGAAGATATCTACAATAAATGGGGCCAAATTCTATTTCTCTTTTTTTTTATCAATACAGACAGATCTTGAACCTCTGCTTATTTCATGGTAGAGCCCTTTGAACTGCAGGAGAAGTACTCTGACAATCTACCACTACCTTCAAAACCTAAACTTTGTGAAAGCAAAAGTCTGAGTACATCATCTTGCACACTTGATAACAGTGCTTTCATCTAAAGCGAAATGAAATTGGGTTAAGATTTAAGGTTAAGGTTTAATTGCTGTTACCCTCATTTCTCCCTTCTTGTTCCATAGCCTCCACCCTCAAATGTGGACAGTGTGGACTATCCTGAGTTTGTCCTGGATTTGCCAAATTGCATGGTCATGCCACAAACCACCTTCTGATATTTATTGTACGTGCCAGTGTAGTCACCACATTGAGACTTGTTTTCATGATCCATTATGAGAAAATTTTGCGTATTCTTTCATTTTCCTTATCATGATTTTATTGATACATGATCTAATTCTGATCTTATTCTTACTGCATAATCATTACTCAGAAACACAAATTAATAATAATCCCTGTGAATAATATTTACAGCCCTTGGGCTGTCTGTGCATTTTTGCTAATGGCATAGAGACATTTCACATTGTGACCTGATTATCTTAATTGCCCTGTATTGCTCCTGTTTCCTGATGGAATGCCACTCACATGAATGAGAGGTGTTCATAAACGTGTTGCAAGGCACCACCAGTGTACAGGAGAATAGACCATGTACAAACAAGGAGATATCTTTATAAGAGGGCAAGGCAGACGATCCTGCATTTTATGAGGATCTCACTGATATTTTTTACATGCCAGCATAAATTTTTGCCTGTAAGTAGCCAGTTCATTTTTTAAAGACAGCAGCTGTGCTGTAATGTACACAATTGCTGCCCATGGAGACTATAATTGAGGGACAAGAGATATTTACACAACCACAGCCATTCAAAATTCTTTGCAAAGGGACCAAATTTCACAAAATCCTGAAGTGACCAGGAGAAACAGATGTGCAAGGTACATATGCATTTACCACAGGACAGATGAGAACTGTTTAAGGAAAAAAGCAACCCTGAAAGGGAACAGGGAATCCCATCTAGGAGACAGTAGGGGAACTGGAATCTGTTGCAATCCCCAGCACGTATCCCAAAGTGGGAGTCTGTGGGCAGCCTGCCTGCCCTAAGTCCAAAAACATGTTGATGTTTCCAGGGCTGGAGCTCAGGCGCAGACTTGAGAAATTACCCGGTTTTGTAGAGGCACTGAAACCTGTAGGGCAACGACACAGATCTCTGAGGGCACGTGTGAGTACCTGCCCACGGCTCTCTCACCCCATCAGAGTGCCAGGCTGAGGGAGAATAAAAGTTGATACCATCATCTGGAAAATACCCACTGCCCCACACTGTGAAAGCCCCAGTTCATGTGTTTCAGTCACCACCAGGTGTTGAGGCAAATGTCTGCTGCTCCGTTAGGAAATTATAAACCCACAAGTTGAAAGGCCTGGGCAGAAGTGCCTGAAGTAATACATGGTTCTTAGACAGCAGGTTTCCAAATTACACCAGGGCTGCTTCTTGCCGGCACATGAGCATTATTCACCCTCTCACAGGACCTGGTAGTGATATTAGCCCCAAAGGTGACATGTTTTGAGGGCAAGGCTCACGCAAAATGACGTGGGAGCACTGGCAGAGCTGCTATGCCAAGAAGACAGGGCACGTGTGAGTTTGGGAAGGCTGAGTCCATTCTCCCCCAATGGCACAGCAACTGGGAGCGTGGTGCTGCAAGGAGTCTATGGCACATTGCCAGGTGGGTTTTCCTTAACAAAGCACGTTCTCTCATCTCACCACCTCTGGCAGGTTTACCACTGAACATGCCTGTGACAAAGCATAACTCTCCCTTTTCCCTCTGAAATACACCCAAGGAGTGTAAAAGTGACTTGTCAGAAAACCAGATACCATCAGAGCCTACCAGAACATTTAAACACAGCTTTGATCCAACCTGTTCCTATCTCTTACCTCAGCATACATCATGCAATGAGGTTTGCTGCAAGCCAGCTGTCAGGGCCGACAGAAAGAGCAGGAGCCGCTGCTCCAGCTGCAGCAGAGCTGGGAGCAGAGCGTGTCTCCTCCACCCTGCCAATGCAGAAATCCATGCAGCCAGCTCCTAACCCAGTGCTACCAAGGTGCTCCAGATGAACTTCTGGTACACTTGGATCTGGGTTTAAAAACAAATCTTTCTGACTGAACTAGATTGCAGAGACCATTTACCTGGCACATAAAGGATGAGAATTGGGATTGAAAGGCTGAGAGAGTTGGCATTGTTCATCCTGAAGAAGAGAAGACCACAGAATGACATTAATGCAGCCTTTCAGTACCTGAGGGGGCCCAGAAGAGAGCTGGAGAGGGACTTTTACAGGGACATGTAATAGTAGGACAAGGGGGAAAGGCTCCAAACTGAAATAGGGTAAGTTTAGATTAGATATGAGGAAGAAATTCTTTTCTGTGAGAGTGGCATTTGTTGTCCAGAGGGGTTGTGGATGTCCCATTCCCGGAAGTGTTCAAGGCCAGGACCAGGATGAGCAACCTGGTCTAGTGGAAGGTGTCCTGCTCATGGCAGGAGGTTTGGAATTTAATGATCTTTAAGGTCTGTTCCAACCCAAACCATTTTATGTGAGATAGCAGATACAACTTGCTGGGCTGATTAAAACTTCACCCCATGTGTACTTTAGTCCAAAAAATTGTTATAAATAGACTATTGCTTCACCTATTAACAGGGGGAAGCAAAAAAAAAGAAACTGCACAATTTACAGGAGTTGGAGTTAGATGAAGTTGAGAGCTAGCAGGTCACGACCTGATAAGATTATCCCTTCCAGAACAGTGCTGAGGTCTCCTCTGAGGGCAGTAGAGGGTGGTTGCTCACTCACTTGCCCTTCTCTAGGTCATTGGCTCCAGGTCACTGTGGCCACACAGACATGCCAGCTGATTTGGAGTAAATGCAGCCTGTGCAGGGCTGACGGGACAGCACACTGGAGTCCCATCTCCTGGGGCAGCCCTTGGTCCAGGCCTCAAGAGCAGCTCACACAGACCACACCTGCACTCTCACCACATAGGGTGACTGGCAGCCCGAAAATATTCTGGGTGGAAGTAGATCTTTGGCTTTTATGCCCACTTGAACCAGCAGGACAGGAGCTACTGGGTCATGAAGTGACAGTGACAATACTTTGCTAAACATTTATTCACAGAGCTTTCCAGGGCTCACAATGTATCTTATTGTTCCCTACATACAACCCTGCTGGTTAAGCCACAGAAGGCTTCACCAAGCTAGTTTCTAATGCCTTCTCTTTTTCTGCTCCCTGCTTCAAGTGCTCAAGAAGTGTTAGTTCACACACACCCAGATTATTACACAAGGGCTGTGTTGTTTCAAAAGCAATCAAAACAGTGAAATGCATTTAATGTGATTATAGGTGGACATTGGGAGATTATATGATCATGTGATGAACAGCAGAAATAGGTCCGTGTCAAACTGAAATCCCCACCATGTTATTATAACCTTCCCTGCAATGTTTGCTTTGCAATTTAACTTGCAGATTGGAGTGCAAAACTCCAGTAAAGGCATAAAGCAACTTAATCCTGATATCTGCTTTTTATTCTGAAGATGCCAATGGTGGAGTGTAGGCTGCCTCAGCCAAGACAACTATAAAGAAAAGCCAGAAAGATCAAGGCAACAAAAAGAATAATTGCTCAGCAAAGATCTCTTTGGAGCAAAGGGATGTGTTTTCTCAAACATCCTAATTCAGGGAAGAGGGAGGGGGTTTTTGAAGGTGAGCACTTCCCTGACACAAGAGACTGACTCCAGGCAGAAGAACCTCGACACAGGTCTAGA
Source organism: Climacteris rufus (assembly GCA_013398175.1). Lineage (NCBI taxonomy): Eukaryota > Metazoa > Chordata > Aves > Passeriformes > Climacteridae > Climacteris > Climacteris rufus. Next base: position 765,756 of record VZRZ01004467.1, read on the forward strand.
GGGACACCAGGCAAAATTGTGCTTCAGAAGAGAACAACATCCTACCTGAGCTGTCATTCCAGATTTGTTTCTTCTGTTTGCATAACTCTCCAGATGCTCTTTTTCAAGCCTGGGTGCCCTCCGTTCTGACAAAGAGCTAAACAGGAGCCCAGATCTCCCTCACGTGGGTTTTTTGAGGGAAATATCCTAGGCAGGAGGCCTAGGATAGAGGTGACACTGCCACTGCTGCCCAGAGCAGCTGAAGGTGAAGCTACCTCATCTTCCTGACAGGTGAAAGGCCACACAGTTTGAGAACTGCTGATGTGTGCTCCAGGCTGGATGGCTCAGCCGTGCTCTCCCAAACAGCTGCTTCTTGGAGACACACAATTTTCCACCTTACCTCCACACAAAAATCATCTGATGGAGTGGATCTGTTCCTAACTTCAGATTGTAGGGGCTGAATGTAATTCTTCTGCTAACAACAACAGTTTTAACCAGTGGTGACTGGGCCTATAAATCAAGGCTGAGATTTTGTTTTAATATACAAGTTGAGCTGGGGTGAAAACTTTGCTTTTCTCCCCCTCCACCCACCCTTCATTAGGCTGAGCCCCCATGATCCAGTTCAAACACATTCAGACACTGTGGGTAGAGCTGCCAGCCAGAAAAGCCAAGAGAGTAATTTCTCTGGGCAAATGACTGCCACCTCAACAACTTCAGGATAGAGTTAATTCACACATGTAGGTAGATTATAAAGGCAGGATACTCCTTCCTTGTGGCAGTGTGCGTGGCTAAAGCCACAGCATGTAAGCCTCAACGGTGGTGGAAGAGAGCTCAGCACACTGCCCTCTGAGGCAGCTACTCTGGTTAGGGTGACACCGTTACCCATTCCATCATTCCTTTCGGTTGCCGTTTACGGTTACACAGTTATGTAATGTTCTGTATTTGGTTATGCTCCAGTAAGTTCTTGTATCCTCAGTTACCCATTGGTTATGTTGTAATTTCTGTTCCCCGATTGGCTGTATCCCCCCCTGCCTTTCCCTATATAAACCCCTGTCAGTCGGTGAGCTGGGTTCTTTGTTCCGGACCCTTCAGCTCACCTGGACCCTCATTCCTGCTCCTGCTCCCGGACCCTTCCCTGGACCCTCTCCTGCTGCCCTAGCCTAATAAAGAGCTGAAAACACCGGACAAAGACCCCTCCTTGGTCTTTGTTCTTGCCGATCCGCCAAAGACCACCAGGCTCCGGGCAATCCTACTCAGCAGAGGAACTGGCGCTGTCCAGCCAGGCATGGCTGGAACCCTGCTTGGGGGAGAAGCGCTGCAGCTTGGCAGCCAGCCCCCGTACCACCAGGAAAAGCCAGTGCAGGACGCCGTGCGCCCTCGGGCCTGTCCCCAGCCCTCGGCAGAGCGCGTCCACAGCAGCGCGGCTACACTTCCTACCTCAGCAGGCTGTATTGCACAGAAGAGAAGGAACACTGAAATAAGGAAATGCTTCCTGGTAGAAGACAGCACTTCTACAGCTGGGCAGAAGCACAACCCCCCGCACTTGACCATACGAGCCCATACAGTGTCACTCAGGAGATTATTCTACATTCACTGCCTTGTCTCCAAACAGAAGTGAGCAAAATGTCAGTCTGTGCCTCTGATTCACGAGTTCACATCTAACATAATCATTGACTGAGGTCACTTCCTGCCAGCTTCCTCACTATACAGCTTACTGCTACTCCAGAAGAGATAGGAGACTAACACAAAGAGGCAATGAAAGATCCTCTGGAGGCTTCCAGGTTACTTTAATTCATAATTCTATCTCAGTGCTGTAATTGAGGTATAAATAATCTCATTGTTTCCACTTCAGTTACTTTCAACCTCACTGATGTGAGAAGAGTCTTGTATCTGTCAGGTACTTCAGAAAGAAAGCTATTGCACCAGAAAGCAAAGATGATTTTAAAAATAATTTCCACATCAGTTCAAATGATAGTGCAGCTACACAGGTGTTGCATAATTATACTATATTCATAGTAGTTCACTTCTTGAAAGTGAAGTATAAACATTTCAAGCATACCTACTTACAAGGAATATGCTTACAATGCAAGATTATTTCCTATGAGAAAAAAAAAAACCCAACACTTTCCTCTTTAAATGGGCAAACAATACATTTCCTCTTCCCATACCACAGTAAAGGCTTACACATGCATATCACGTACACACACATAAATGTTCACATGTGTAAGATCCACCACAATCTAAAAAGGAAAGTGCCATAAAAGGACCCTGTGGTAATTGGACAGCACACCTTGATGTAAATGAGTGTATCTCAGAAAAGCTGCAGGCCTTGTAGTTTTGTTTTGCAGTGCTAACCACATGCAGACACACACACAACAAACTACTTTCATGTTAGCTCAGTTCTCCTTCCATAAAGGTTGGTGGTAAAGCTCTCCCTGACATCCATCAAAGACAAGCACTGATGAGGAGAGAGCTGATGAAAGTTTTGAATAGCCAAGGAAACCAATGATTCGAAGAACTTAATTCCTCACATCTTATACAAATGCTTTTTTCCCTGGGAACTTATCAGAGCAGCTGTTCTGAGAAAACACTCCTTTCTTCTCCTTGCCATACCCTGTCCTCAGGACAAAAGGATTCCTCTGGCAGTAACTACCCATCTCAGTTCCCAGTACAAGCAACAAGAAGGGACTCTTTCTGGAGGACTCTTTGTCTCATCCCAAAGTAAATATGAAAAATAGGTCAGCTGAGTTACTCCCCAAAACTGCATGTTTCTCTCTGCTGATGGTAGAAAGAGGCTACCACGGTGACCTTCCACACTGACCTTGGAATTGGACCATGCCTGACCCTCATGAGCTGAGGGTAGGAAGGAAGCACTGCTCACTTGGCTTGTAGGAAAATTCCTGTTCAGCTCTAAATCCAGAGATTAAATCCGAGGACCCAAATGGGGTGCACCATCCCTCCACTAGAGCACTGAACAGGATTCATTTCTTATTTCACCATACATCCTGCCACTATCTATCCATCTGCGGTGGGGAGAAGGAAGGGCTTCCTCTGTGGCTCCATCTCTGTTGCACTCAAGCATGGGTTTAATAATAAGGGAAGAGTGAATGACCATCTAGTCTCCTTTTCAATCCCTTTGGACATATGCTAGCTTGGGGTTATCTGAGGACATGTCTTGTTTATTATTAAGACTTTTCTTCCTCTGCTGCACAATCACTTCAATCACTTGGTACATTCAATTTTAAAAAGGATTTAGGTCCTTTCCTTCACTACACTGCTTGAGAGACTGATCCAGAACTTTCATCTTTGAATGGTTTTACTAATTTCAAGCCTGAACTGTCTCATCACCAATTTCTAGCCAAGTGGGTTTGAGCCAGTAGTGTCACTTAACTCAAATGCTTCTCCTTCAGCGATTTTTTTTCCTCTCTCCCCATTCCCAAAAACACATTTATAAGGAAATGTCATTAATGTCTCCAGTTTCAGAAACCAGATTGTTTCCCTGGTTCTTGCAAAGAAAGACAAGACATTCTTCTCACTGTAACCTTTTAATTAATTAACCCTTCTGGAGCTTGGGTAACCAAAGCTATATAAAATAATTTGTTGAAGAATGCCAATATAAATGTACCAATACTTCCCTGTGTCTATTCAGATTTTAAAAATCCTAACCTGGTAATCAAGTTTATAGTTGTCTTTTTTCTTCTGTCTCAGTGACATTGTGGTAGTTATGGCATCCTCTCACTGATCAACAAACCTAAGCCTCTTTCTTCAGCATGGCCCTTCACAATAGCAGCTGTTGTGAAAGGGGAGCAGGACCCAAAGCAGTGTCAATGCCAAGCACTGATTGCAGTGGAGGGACAAAAAGAGACTCCAAGGCTGGCAAGGTTGGGCCCTGGAGTCAATGCCCACCTTAGCTGCTGAGAGTGGTGCTGTGAGGTCCTTGGCTCCAGAGGCACAGCTCCCTCTGCCAGGCTCACTCTCCTTTCACTCTCCATTTCTCAGCATTCAGTTTTTCCATTCCCCCATTTTTCCTCCCAAAATAGACACAGCCATAGCAGAATAAATCCTCTCCTCTCTGCTCCCCAGGTGGATACCAAGGAAATGGCAGCCGTGATAAAGTATCCCTGCCAGGCAGACAGGTTCCACACCTGGCAGAGACAGGATCTCATACCACGTTCTCTCACCCATTCCTATGTGTTTGCCCTGGAAAAATGATGAAGTTAGCACATGTAAGGATAAATTAAATAAATGCACATTTAAAATAGAGACTCACTTTCCCCTTGTTTCCTCTTGCTTTGCAAGCCAATGTGATTCAGCGTGCAGAACCTTCTTTATTTTACACATTGAGAAGCCTTTCTCTCCACTGTGATGAAAGAGGAAAGCACAGGGCATGGCTCAGCCTTTCCAGCTCCTCCTATGACAATGGGGGCAACTGAAGTGCCCTGAACAGCACTTCTCCTGCCCTCAGCCCCATGCAGAAATGCTCCAGGGTACCCAGGAGGAGTGTACGGTTATAAGGTCCAAAAGCAGTTGCCCTCTTGAGGCTTATATTTAGCCTGAGAACAAACAGTACTTTTGGTTTATGGCCTGGATTCTCATCAGAAGAAAGGAAAAAGTTGGTCTGAGAGGCTTTTTCAGTTGCTTTCCCCAAAACAACTCAATTTTATTCCTCTCCATGGAAAACATTTGTGGTTTTCTGCTGAGGAGTTCATTCACCAGTTCTCCTCAATATGACTCACGGCAATGTGAACAGAAATTGCTGAATTTTTTCTAAAAGGGGGACAGAAGTGTGAAAAATGAAAGTACTTAATTACAGTTATAATTGCAGGAGTTTTGCAATGTCATTTGTTTCTCTAAGTAATACCCAGGTATTTTTTCTTGCTGTGCTCCATCCAATATCCACGTGAGTTTTCATACGAGGAAAATAAAATAGATGTGAATTATTCAAAGCTAAAAAATCCAAATCAACCACTATACAAACTTAATGGTGCATACTGGCAACCTCATACAAAAGTGTCTAACCAATGTCATTATCTCCTGTTAAATGGTACTGAGATGGGGAAAAAGAATGATAATGAGACTATTTGTAGAACTGGGTATCTCATGGGATATTAGATAAGCCTACAACATGGCATCAGCAGTGTTAATTAATGGGGTTATTGTTCCACTGAGGAAAGACCCTGTGTCTGATCCTTGGCTAGATTAGTGCTACTCTGTGTTCTTCAAAGGAATTATATCCAAGAGGCAGTGCTAGCGACCTCAGCTCCTCCAAACTTTTTCTAGTTTATAAGAAAAACAAATGTGTCTACAGGAAACTACAAACCTTGTTCAAGCCTGTTTTGTTTCACCCCACACCAGTCCTAATTTCATTAATCAGGGCAGGAACTGCTGGATAAGGTGGTTTTTGATATACAACCCAACAACCTGGACAACCTCCTTCCAGAGGGAAAAGAGGCAAGGAAGATTTGCAGTCAGATGAGGTGCTATGAGATAACCTACACCTCTTGCTACATAAAGCTATACATTTCATACCCACTGCTGGTGGACCACAACTGATGACAGAGTTCTGAGTCCTGATGATGCTTTGGTAGCTGAAGTATGGTGGCAGGCAGGACTTCCAGTGACATCCATGGCAGGGAAAACTTGTTAGCTTAACATTGCATGCAGTCTTGGTCATTCAGCAAAAGCTTTGAATTAAAGCATGTGAGTTGTCTATGTCAACAACATGCTCAAAAGGATGAGTGAATCTGGACCACAAGAAAAGGTATTTTTTCTATCAAAAACTTGAACTTTCTGTCTCCTAAGACAGAGACAGGACAACAGCCCTGTGGATATTTTCTGGATACAAGAAAATGAAGAGGCAAAGTTCCATTTCCTTACTAAAAGCATTTGCTGAACTGTTTCCCTGCATCCAGCAGCAAATTTAATGTAGTGCTGTAGAGCTTGTGGTGTAGATAACTGCAGTACTGCTGAGTACTGTAGCTTTACTGATATGGTTACTACAGCTGCTGTGGTGGTAAAGGCACTTTTGCATGACCCTGGACACCCATGCTAAGTGACCAAGCCACATGAAATACACCTTCTGGTTCTTTTGCTAAAATAACAAAAGGCTCCCAAACCACTGGCATCCTTTAAAAAGATCCTTTAAAAGTGCTAATGGAGTGCAGTTCACAGTTCAGTTCAGTTGTATAAAGCAAGGCACTAGATAATTTTGAAATTAAATATTGAAAAGACTGAAATGAACTATTTTGCAAACATTTTGCTGTCTGTAGTTCATTTGTGGGACAGTCCTGATTTCCAAGAATATGTCAGTCATTCAGTTTATTCTGCCACAGGGATGTTGAAACAGCTTGGGGCCCTACAGTTGTTTGAAAACACTCTTGTTCAACTGTTTACAAATCACTAAAATTGTTTTGTAATGCCAGCATTATTTCTGCCTCTCTGACTGAGGCGTTCTGAAAGGAAAAATATGAATAATGATAAATAAATAACAGCACACTGATTATGGAAATAAATGCTCATAACCACACACAGGTTCAGGCATTTGTCTGAATGAAGGACAGCTTGCTGAACACACAGCCAAGCAAAACCCAAGCTGTCTGGACCAACAACATCTCCCTCTAAGCTTGGCCTCTTCTGCATCCCTGCCTCTTCTCAGCAGCATGTGGGGATATTGTGACTGACTCCCTGATGACTTTTCAGTGCCATCTTATGGGTCCAAGAGCAGGCATTTTGCTATCAAAATACTTTCAGGGCTAAACACCACCTTATATGCAAAGTGACATGGTCACACAAGCATACCCAGGGCTGGGCAGCAAGAAAACTTTAAAGGCTTCCCTACCTAACAGGTTCTGGGCACTTTGTGAAGCTGTGGAGCAAAGTTGGGTTTTGCCCAAAGCCAGTATCTGTATCCAGCTGGTCACTAGATCCCTCTCCATCCACCTGACACACAGGTGGCTGTACTGTAGGATGCTGACACTTTCTGCAGCAGAAAGGAGGTTGCCATAAGGTTGCTTCATCTCCCTCCTCACCCTTATGGCAACCACCTGCTTGCTGAAGGTGGCCCCCCGGGCAGAGAAATTCCTGATGAACCACTTGCAAATTCAGATTGTGCTGGTAGAATTAGGTGCTCTTATAAATGGAGATGGCCTACACATGACAGAGGACCAAAAAAACCCAACCCAGATAACATTCTAATTGCATTTAATCCATTTTTTCTTGTAGTTTTCTAAGAAGGTTTATGCAGCCATGAACTGTCTCTGGATCTCTTCACAAAACTGTTTCTATCCATCCTCCTACTGCCCCATCACCAAACACAGCCTAATGTCACCAACGCTGAGCTTTCAGAGACAGAAATTTCCTAGAACTTTCTAAAGCAGGCGACTGGCAACAGGAGGGAGAGTGGTGTCCTGCAAGTGCCCCCAGCCAAGGGAAGCATCACAGACCCATCCCTGATCAGGCAGCAGATCACAGAATCATTTGGGTTGGAAAAGACCTCCAAGATCATGGAGTCAATCTCTGACTTATCACCACCTTGTCAACTAGACAATGGCAGTAAGTGCCATGTCCAGTCATTTTCTTAACACCTCCAAGGATGGTAATTTCACACCTCCCTAGGCAGCATGTTCCAATGCAAGACAACCCTTCCCATGATTCAATTCCTCTTGATGGACAAACTGAATCTCTGCAGTGCAGCATGAGGCCATGTCCCCTCATCCTGTCACTGGTTGCCCGGGAGAAGAGGTTGACCCCCATGTGGCTGCACCCTCCTTTCAGGTAGTTGCAGAGAGCAATCAGGTCTCCCCTGAGCCTCCTTTACTCTGGACTGAACAACCCCAGTCTGCTCAGCCACTCCTCACAGGACTTACTGTCTAAACCCTTCAGCAGCTTCTCACTGGTGCAGGAGCTACCTCGGCTGCTGCCTGCTCTGTCCCAGGCCCCAGCACAGAAAACCACAAGACGCAGAGCTGTAGGAAGGCAGGTTTCACCCACTCTGGAAGTGGGTTAGGGAGAAGCACATCACAGCCCGGTTGCCAGCATGCAGTAGGTACACACCTGTGAGGCAGCATGGACTGGCAGCAAAAACTGCTGAGAGGAGGCACCTCCTGGGTTTTCACTGCAACAGGGGCCAGGTTTTCTGTGTGGGCAGGGCACTTGGGTTCCCACTGCTGCTGGTCAAATACTAGGGTGAGAGGGATGACAGGGTGCTTTTGAGAACAGAACTGTCCAGCTGTATGAACATTGGGTGGTGCCCCGTCATTTTGGGGAGAAGAAAAGGCATGGGGATGGGGGGATGAAGAATAGTACTTACTGAGATGAAGCACAGCAAAAGCTGGCAAGTGCCTAATACTTATTGAACATCCACTTCAGTCTGCTGCTCCTCAGGCCCATCAGACACAAAAGTCAGACCAGAGAATATCAGGCCAAGGTGAGCACTCCTGTGAAGAGACAGCCCTGCAGAAAGGAAAATTCGGTAAAGGTTTTGGAGAAGGTTCAGTGTTTGTCACACACAGTAAAACACTTCATTGAGCTGTCTGCAAAAAAACCTTAATTTCTGGTTAAGACCTCCTGTGGGGTGTTTAGAGTAGCAGATGGTGCCATTTCCCAGGAAGTTTTATAGACTTGAATGATTTTGGTGGTGGAATATAGCTACTATGGAGTTGCATCGGGTTGTAAAGAAGGGCAGGAAAACATTTGCTCTGCAGGAGCTTTTTTGATACTAACGGTTAGAGGGCTACAGCACAGGGATGGTTGAGTTTCTGTCTCCACCTCTGAGAGCAGAGATAGCCAACAGGTCGGGCCAAAATTATAACCAAGGCAGTGGAAGGACCTGAACGTGCTCCTGAGCATGTCGAATTCATGTACAGTCCTTCTACCTTGCAGGGAACTAATAAGCTTTCAGATCACTTTCTCTGAAGAATATTAATTCTGAACACATCATTGCTGAACACCACCAGGACACTAAGGGGTAACGAGTGCCATAGGTCACAGAGGGGGTATGGCTGAGTGTCAGTGCCTACCTCAGACTAATGCCATCCCATGTCATGCCCAGCAGCTGCAGCACAAAGATCTGTCCAGCACAAGAACCACATGATTCCTCTCCTCCACATCCACTCCCTGAAAAAATAATGGCTGGAATCTTGAGCCAAAGGTGCTTAGATAAGTCAGGGGAAAGAAACTGCAGCTGATGTCAAACCTTAGAAAAAAACAGATGCAAACAAATCTGATAAATTCATGTCTATAGTAAATCCACACCATTTCTAAGCTTTTTCAGACCTCTGATAACATTTCCATTGCAATAACAAATTTTGTTCCGTGGTAACACAGGACAGCCCTGAGCAGATAGTGTCCTGGTGTCTCCCGTGTAAGGCTAAGGGGAACTCCATTCCATTGCAGTCAGACAGTGAAAACAAAAGTCATCAGGGGCAGGGGGGAGAGGTGAGATCCAGTAAGGGTCTCAAGTAAGAAGTTTTTGTCAACCTGATGAGAAACTGTATTATGTCCTCAATTTCGACTGATTAATGCTTTCCACTGCTCTCTGAAATTTTTCATTTTCCATTTTCAGAGGCTACAGATTTCCATCTCCTACCCTAGCTACTGTTTCAGTGGTTCATTATTTTTCCAGCCCCTTCTGATTTGCTCAGAAAATACAGATAGGCCAGCTATAATAAACTGTCACAGGATGTGCAAAATCTACACAAGAAGTAAACATCTACTGCCTCTTGTTGCACCCACAAACGAAAAAATCACAAAGAAATATTAAACAGAAAGCAATTTGCCATGTGTGGGTGAGATCTGATGTCAAATCTAAACATCTCTTAAGCTTTCTGAGTGTTGTTTAGTAGAACATCAGTTGGTCTCTTCTAAAGACAAAATGTCACCCAGAGGTATGGCATTGTTTTGAGATGACTGGAGCCTTCAAAGGATGAGGTCTTGCCTCTCAAAACAAAGTTATGATGAATGAAGAGTATAAATTGGGTACTCTATTTTTAAAGAAGGGTGCATGAGCTTTACTTTTCAACACTTACTCATCATTATTTCTATATTCCCAAAAGAAACGCTGGAGCCATATGCATCAGCTCATTGCATGTACTCACTGAAACACCTCCAGGCAGCCGTCCTCTCTGGCCACTCTCCTGGGAGTTGCCCACTCCATTTGTCAGCAGAACCCACCCTGACCTGTCACTCTATGTCCAGCAGACTTGTCATTACACAATTATCTGTAATTACCAAGCAGATACAAAGCTTCAGCCAAATGTTAATGAAAGGCTACATAAAAAAGCAAAGCACTCCAAATGGACAAACAACGCACTGTTCTCCGCCTTATTGCAACTATTTGTGCCAATGCAAAATGATCAGGTGGTATTTTACATGCAGAAAACTTTAAACTACTTTTTAAGGCTTTCTTAGTAACACAGAATCAGTAACACAGAAAAGCACTCTCATGATTTGGATGTAAGAGAACTTGAGAAACATTACTAGTGGCTTTGATTTAAGAAGTTTTAACCCCATAAGGCTTGGCTACCCAGAGAAAAGTGTAAGACTCACCCAAAACTGCCATGCACCACGTTTTCAAACAGTAAAAACCACAGCACATTTAAGCCAAAAAGCCTGTAGGAAAGCCAGCCAGTTCTGGTCAAAGGAAAAGAAAAACATCGAATTATCTGTTCTGGTGACCTATTTAAATTGAACCCAACAGATGGACTGATCCTCAACAGACACTCCTCTGCCAGAAATCACCTCAGCATCTTCCAAGGTGTTGCCCACCTGGCCATGGCAAAAGCAATGACTGTGGCATTATAAATAATAATAAGGCATGCCTAAAATCCTCTTGGTTTCTGCTTTTCAATGTGTTTTGGTCACGCTTATCTGTTTTAGGATTTAATGCTTCACCAAGCTTCAAGGAAGCAATGCAATTCTGGTGAACAGGCTCATATTTATAAAAGGAGTAGCATAAAGGTTAATGGCCCTCTTCTTTAGAGGAAGTTTTGAACAATAAAAAAAGCCCATGTTCATATAATAAATTCTCCATATACTTTCTCACAGACAAATAAATCTTGATGCAAAATATTTTCAGCACAGGAGTTGAACACAGAAATAGAAGTGAAAGACTGACAAATATTCTTAAGGAAGCTCTCTCTCTCATAAATCTGCTAGAGAGCAAAACAAGAGGAGCCTTTAATGTTCTCTCCATCCATGAGGAGTCTGTAAACCTCTTAGAAAGAAAGTCAAGCCATAATCATTGCTCAGATTTGTTCAAAATAAACTTAAATAATCACTGGAGAGACACTGAACAATAGTTTTGTCCACACATCATGAAGGACTGACCATTCTTTTTAACACCTGTCTACTCAAAAAAAAATAAAAAATAAAAGGCCAGTTTGCTGGGGAACTACATAAAATTTGGTCTTAGAGCCTCAAAGAAAGGGCTAATATAGTAACTAACTGCTTGGCCCAGGGAAAACAGTCTCAGAAAGTGATGTGGAGAGATTGAAAAAAAAAACCCCAAACAAACCACTTCTAAGTAAATAACTTAACTGGGAATGCCTTGGTTCAATTTCCAGATCAGTTTCCTCTGTCACCCTGGAAAAGTCACTTATTTCTTGTGTCCACTACCAGCTGTAGGAGCTCTGAAGCATCAAGTCCCAGCAATGACCTAGTGTGGAGGAAGTATGGTTGTACAAGTCAGGTGGGTCTCAGAAACAAAGCCTCTAGTGCAGTAGAGGTTGGTGAGAGAGTACAGAAAGAGAACACAAAAACAAGCTGGTTACCAAGCAGTAGCAAGCTCATAGTAAATTCCTAGAAGAGATAAGGTGACTGTGTTTTTTACCACAAGATAACTAATGAGGACAACTCGCTCCACTCCACCCATGACTAACCTCACCATCTTCTTCGCTTCACTGTACATATGGTATTTGCAGTGAGTAAACCATATGTAAACTGCAGATAGCACATCCCTAATAGGCTGCTGCGATCTGCATGCTCTTTAAATCAATTATATTAATCTTTTAATTAACATAAAAAGTCTTAACTGATGGTTTTGAAAGCTTCATTTCAAAAGGCTTCATTTTCCTAGGTGTGGATTCACTCACTTCTCTCATAGACACAGACACACAAAATCAGAGCCAGCCTTTGAAATGGCAGACCTTCACTCCCACACATGTATTTTCCTTAAAAAAGTGAAAACCATGGGCTGAGCACAGTCTCATTCACAACCTCAGTTCCACAGTGGTTTATCTACGTTCTTTAGTCAGTAAGGTCTCACTGGGAACATGGTGTCAAAAGGTCATGCACCACCACTTGCCTGTATATGGAAGTGGTACCAGCTATGTGGTTTCCCTGTCAGATCTTGAGAACAGCCTTACCAATAAGGGTTTTGGGCTTTTTTTTTTTTAAAAAAAAAAAGAAGAAGAGAAAGAAAGTAAAATAAGTAAAAGCCCACTACTACCAGTTGTTTTATTTAATGGGACCTACCATATTCTCTTCTAGTGCTTGAAACCTAAGTGACAAAAGCAGGGTTCCTGTGCAAGACCAAGGCAAGAAGTGAGGGCAGCCCTCTAGGCTTGGCTTGTGCTCCCCACAAGAGAGAGCTCTACCTCTTCTCCCACCTGTCCTTCAGGGAGAACCTGGATTTGTCCTTTCTGGCAGGGAAAGCAGTCTGGACCACTGAACCAATAAGAAGGAAAGGTTAACCACAATATCAAAATTTCTTTTTCAAGTGCTAAAAAACCTTTTTAAAGCCCACTGCACTTTAGTATGGGTGGGGAAGGAGTGCTGTACACTGCAGCACCCAGGGCAGAATTTCCTGTCCCATAGCAGGTTTGATAAAAGGACAGAGAACTTCAGGCTGCCAAGAGATTCCAGCTCCTCTCATCTATGGAAGCTTTCTTGGAGAGCAAGTCCCCAGACCTTGATGGATGTACCAGGCTGACAAATTGAATTAAGAGGGTGGAGAAAAGCTGCTCTGGTTCAGAGTTGAAGAGAAAAACTCAGGGATGAGAATGCCATAACAGCATTTGTAATTTCTAAAATCTTTTGTGGTACTAGGACCTTGCAATTTTTGAGTCACAGGACTAGTAGTAACATGGGACATGCAATTTTCATCACAGATCCTGACACTGTTTGGTGTCCAACAAGACCCCATGACAGCATAGATCACCAGAGCCCTGTTCAAGCTTCATTTCCCTCCACAACCTGCGTCTCACACAGCTTCCCAGCACTATGCTCAGCCACTCAGACTGGGAAGCAACACAAGCTTGTCCTCTCAGAAAGACCTTGAAACAGCCTTGAAAACACTGTGTGCCTGAGAAGGAAGGTAAGAGGATACTGCTCTTTGCATAGAGCAGCCAGGTTTGGGTCTATTTGGGCCCAGCTGGCTACTCCCATAAGAGCCATGTGACTGATTACTTGCTAAGGCTTGACTAGATTACACACTGTTCCCTCTCCCATCAGCAGCCCTGCTTATACCTGGGTCAAGGAGTACCTCCTGCTCCTCCTCTCTCCTCTGGTTCCCATCCTCACCCCCAGCTATGGGAAAATCCCCGTGGCAAGGTGGGCAGAGTGGGCAGAGGAGAGGGATGGTACCGATTCAGGAGTGCCTTGGTGCATCAATCTCAGCCACACCGGTCCCACAGCTTGTGTGACCCGGTCATGTGAGGGATTCTGCAGACTGTCAATGGGATCTGGCTGGGCCCCTATGGCTGGTTGGAAGAGCCACCAGTGTTGGAAGGAAAAAAAAGAATGTATGTGGGGGGTGCTCAGAGCAGTACCACGATTTGCCCACCATGAACAGAACTGGGCTGGCTGAGGCAGAGGACACCCTGCAGTTTTCCTGGAAGTGACAGAGCAAGTGACCCACTGTGTTAAGAAGCCCTGCATCACTCCTGTGCCATCACATGCTGGAAGGGGAAAACATTGATTTTCTCATTGCTCAGGTCACACTGAGATAGACAGTGCTCTGTTTATCAGGTACCAGTTGGTTGCTAAACCACCTGTGATTTACCAGGATCTCTATTTAATATACCTAATACACATAAACTGGAAACTCAGCCTTGTTGCAGCTCCTAGTTGTGGAACAGTAGCTGCCACTTCTGCAATTAAGAGAAAAACAGAACAGTTTATTAAGCACATTTGTGGGAACATAGTTTCAGTTTTCAGTGGGTTCATCTGAATATTTTTTCCATTTTAGTTCATGTAAGTTCACGCCCTTTGGGTTTCACATAAACCCGTAGGGTCTGAGAAGCTCAAAAAATCTCAAAATCAAAATGTCAAGTTGAAACGAAACCATAAAAGGTATTTGGATTTGCATGAAAACGGGCCCAGATTTGCTTCAGGAGTTCCTCAAGCCTGGTAAAGCTTTTGAAGAGCCTAATCTGAGTTTTGTGGTTTCAGTGCAGACTGAAAGCAGTGCAAGAGAGCAGATGGGCTCCTTTCGGTAAGCCAAGGCAGAGGAGAATGATTAAGAAGCTATGAGAACAAGAACCATGGGGCGGGGGGGCTGGAGGGAGTCTAAAAAATCTCCAAAACCAGATTTTCAAGTGCTAAGCACCACATACTATGAACTAAGAGAACACAGGTTGTGTCAAGTCACTACAAGATAACGGCCAAATCTTCTCTCTGAGGATTAGGCTCTGAATGGGAATACAGAGGTCTGGAGAAAAGTCCAGACATAATAGTGCCATATGCCCTTCTGCCCAAACATTGAACATTCCTCTTCCCTTACAAGTAATCCTCTTCCCACAGTAGTCCAGCCGCACAAGGTAGGAAAACTAAAAGAAAAAAATAATCTACTGGGCTTATGCTCTCCAGCTAACACCTCTAAACCTGTCCCAACATCAAATATTTTAAAATCTGGCTTTGATCTATTTTTTAAAGGAGTTCTTTTAATTTCATTTGCTCTAAATTTATTCTTATTGCATTCTTTTCATGATATAAAAATAAACATTTCAGAATGACAAGACAATTTAGTTGCTTACCTGAAGAAATGCAAATTCTGGAATGAATTTAATTGAGAAATTAACTTTTCTTTCCACTAGGAGTCTATACATCTCATCCAATTACACTCTTTACATTGACATCTTTTACATTGACAGGATGCAGAGCAGGCACTCATTGCCTGCTTAGATTTAGTCTCCTGACTGAGCAACTGAGTGTCTTAAAAACACAAATATCGTGACTGACATAATGTGGGTGTACAATACTCTGAACCATGTAAGCAAAAACTGCAACAATCAAGAATCTTTCTTTGAGAGCATTTTTCCTTCTAACTACGCAAAAATTGAACATCTAGCCTGAAAATTAAACTTTCAATCCCTTCTTCATGCCTTTTCTGGAAAAAAAAAGATTAATAGAAGAAAATATAAATTTGGCTGAAACACTGAGTTTTGTTCCCTTCCATCAAAAGGATATTTACTTTCACATCTGCTCAACAGTTTCTCTTGCCAAAGAAAATAAAATAGTTTCCCATAACTTCAGCATTTGCTTGAATTCACATGAACTTGGAGTGTTACTTGCATTTTATGTTATCCTCCCAGGAGCAGGCACTCAGGAGATATGACACTCCCCACTGACATTGTCATGTGATATCACTACAGACCAGCCAGCAGCATTTCCAACATCTGCACATTTTATGACTATGTTTGCAGAACAGGATAAATCATTGTTTTGGTGTCCAAATTTCATCTTGCTTCTGCATTTCACCCTCACACGTTTACTTTCATGCAGGATATTAAACTCATTTAACCTATGAAGCCATTTACTCTCCTCACCCTTTCAGCACTATCTTTTGTGATACAAAAGAATTCCCACTGCTTTGGCCTGTCCTCATAGCACAGACTCTCCCCAGCCATGTCTTTTGGTTGAGAGTCCATCACAAGTACTATCTTGTACTGCACCCCCAAGAGCCTTCTATATCCTGTTACTTAAGGTCATACCCTGGCATTCAAGGATGCTTAGTCAGACCACTTCCATTGAAATCAGTTGGGTTTAAATGCTTAAGCAGACTTGCAGGCTGGGCCAAACAGTCTCTGTGCCTCATCTATTAGATCTGTAGACAAATCCTACATTCCCACACTGCAAAGATAACTACTATGTTTGTTTGGAAAATTGTAGTGGGGCTGCTTTGCCATCCGACCACTCAATTTTGTTGACAATACCCTAGGTCAGGGTAGAAACGGCTGAAAGGCAAAAGTTTCCATGCCCCAGTCACAGCCAATCAAACTGCTGAGGGATCTTCTTTCTCAATGACGATGTTCCAATATGTTTTCTGCTAATTTCATAGAAATAGAATATAGTAAAATGCACAACCTTAAGATGCAAAGCAAAATCCACACCACAATTTACTTCATCTAAACAAAACTAAAGAATTTAATTTTCCCTCTTGGCATGAAAAGATACAGGGGGTAGTCTGAAGTCCTCCTGTTCAGACAGTTTGGACCTTTGTGCAGCAGTTTCAGAAAGACACCTCAAATGATTATAATCAGATTCTCACAATTCCTGTAAACAGGATTTGAAGTGTCCAGCCAGGCCCTGGGCAGGGACTGCAGAGTGTGCAGAAGGCGGGCCCAGGTAGCTTTCCTTCTTTCATTTCTGGCATCCCAAATGGTTCATTGCCCTGTAGGGTCGCTGACCCTTTTATGCTCACTCCTCCCCCTCCAAAGCAGCATTGGATTCAAAGGAACAGCTGCTGTGGCATCCACACTAACAGGGTTTATTATTTAATTTAAGTAGCTTTCATGTGAATTTCAGCTTTCTCCTCAGAGAAATGTCAAGTTGCCCAAGTCGTCAAGTTCCTCTCCCTGTGTGCATGGGCAGCTTGCAGGGTGGTACAGGTGCTGCTGCAGAGGCTTCTCTCCCTGGGGATTAGTATGGTCTCTGTTAGAGTTACTGCTGCATTAAGGGGTGAAAGAGGGGCCATGAGGAGGGTGTAGCAATCATAACTCAATTACAGCTTCAGAAATTGGATGACCATTAAACTTGTTACCACAAGCTCATGAGAAGATGGTTCTGACAACATTCCTACACATTTCACAGAGTTTCTAGGAGCCATCACATTAAAAGTTGTCATCCAAATCCCAGGTTCACTGTAGATCATCTCAGCAGTGTTAAGAGAAAGAAGAGGTGGTGGTGGTGGTGAAGTCTTTAAATCATATTTTATAAAAAATAAAAAAAACAGGAAAAAGCAAAAAAGCAGTCCTTGTGTTATCCCTCCAACAACAGTATTTAAAAGTCACAACCAAAAAAGGGGGAAACAGGAAATTAAAAAATTATACAGGGAAAAGGAAAACACAACAGAACAAAGATGTGACCCCAAGGGTAGCTCATTTCCAGACATGGCTGCACGCATGAAGCCGTCTTGCTCACTAGCTAGTTGTAGGCACGGGGAACACTGCAGACAGCACACTGAATTTGTAGTACTTGCTCTGAAATTTGCCACTGCACCTCATTCATGGCCTAAAGCAAAACCAAAAAACAAATAAACAAAAAGCAAAACAGAAAAGCAGTGAAAATGTTACACCACAATGTTATGTAAAAGGAGAAGCACAGCTGGAATCATTTTGAGAAGATTTGGGGTTTGTCTTGTGACTTCGTCTCTGTGGTTTTTCTTGGTATTGATGCAGTGTGAAAAGCATACAGCTGTATTTCCCTTCTTAAAAATAAACATACAGTCCAAGCAGCAATCACTTGGTACACAAGGGAGCCGGTTCTGACTGCTCTCACCTAGTTGTACAGGCAGGAACTTCCCCAGAGGCGCCACCACATTGGTCCCTGTGAGAGCCACACATCAAAGATGACATGCTGGGAAGTGTGTGATCTCACCGAGAACTGGGCCATCACACCAACAGATACAGCACAGGGCCGGGGAGGCTAGGCTCAAGTACAAGCAGGAGACATGAGCCATGGCACCCAAGGAAATGCAGCTCCCGCAGCAGAGTACTAAAATTCTCAGGAGCTCAGCACTCCAGCAGACACCTAAACACAGGGTTGTTTTTTTCCCATAGCTCAGCACCATGCTCTTTTGGAAAACCTGACTCACAACCTGACTTACAAGCAACATCAGCAGCTCAAACCCTGTTATTCATCTGTAGGACAACAATGTCTAGAGGCCCCAGGCGTGGCATAGCATTGCTCTGTCCAGGCACTGCGCAATTCTGCTGGCTGCCAGCAGTAGCTCCAGGAGAGCTGACCTGGCGCTGGCAACCACTGTCAGCTGCTCAGGATATTCCTGAGCAGACATGGCTTCCTGCCAGCCATAAGCCATCCCATTTCCCTTTTCTGATCAATTACAATGCTGTAGAGAATATTTAGATTTGAAAGCACAGTGCCAGACTCCAGCAGCTCTGCTGCTGTTGTTGAGGCATCCCAAACACGTATCAATTGGCTTAATCCCAGCCCATGCTGGCTTAGCCCTGCTAGGTTTGCATCACAGGCAAGACAGACATGGCAACCAACATTTTTTTCTGTGTATCATGTCTGTGCTCCAATCCTTCATCAGCCCTCGGGGAAGAAGCTGCAACTCTCCCCCTGAGCTCATGTATTGCTTCAGCCCATCGGGAGCTTTTCCCAACTTGCACTGTAGCAAGGCAGCATGGACTTGTATCCCTCTTGCTCTCCAAGATCTCCTGGAAAGATTCAGCTGTGACTTATCCTACACACAGACATTTAGGGGGGACTTTGTAAAATAAAGCTCATGCCAATGGGGGAACAGCCAGAATTCATCTGGCATCAGTTTCACCATGAAAGGGACATAGAGCAAAATAGGGAGGCAACTCAATCTTTTGGACAACATGGGGAGAGGTAGCTGAAGGGCAGCCACCTCCTGGAGTGGACAGACACAGCTTAGTGACTGCAGCAGTGATCCTACAGTTTCAGAAGCCCCATGCAGAAAGAAATGCTCTCTGCAAAGGAAGAAAGAGGCTTCCTTGAGCACAGAAGAGAGAAGAAAGAAGGTGGGTCTGGACCAGTGTAGCATATCAAGATCTAGATTTACTTCTTTTTTTTTTTCACCCCTGACTTCCCTGTGACCTTAAACAACCTGCCATAATCTTTGCAGAAGTTCTGAGTGTTTTCTGCGTTCAGTGACAGTACCAGTGCTCAGCACCCTGGCAGAGAGGCTGTATGTCCACCTGGTTCCCTCTGGTCTTGCCAGGGACAGCATGGCACCATGGAGATATGGAAAGGAGCCTTGGCATGGCACCTTTTGTCTGACTAAAGCCACAGGCAGAGGTACCTTTTGTCTGCAATATTTCCAAAACAAGAAACATCTCATGTTGCCGTTGAGAGGACTGTAGTCAGCTCTGAAAACATAGAGGAGCCTTCTTTCAGAAATGAAACCCTCCTTCACCATCCCCCCAATCCTAAAGTAATATATACGAGAGGAGACTGGTACTACTGCTACCAGACATTATAGGTCTTTCCAACCCATCTGGCCCAGAGTAAAAGAGACCAGAAGAGGAAAAGCCCTTGCTGAACCATAACTAATGGCACAGTATGCTCCCTCTGATCCAGACCCTGTCTTGCAGCCATTCTGACATTATGGGACAGCTCCTTACCCTACATAAACCAGCAGGAGAATGAGGGTTTCTGCGGAAGGGAGGAACAGTTCCCACAGATACAGGATAAAGCTCCCTGCATGCTTTTTGGGAGGCATTCTCACAGTAACCTGTTCGCCAAAAACGTGCTGGCTAACAAGATATCAAAAAATAGGCCTGCAATTTAACTTTTGGCAGAAAATGAGAAATAGTTCTTGTTTCAAATCTATACCTCTAAGACAGGTCTTGGACATTTATTACCTAATGTGAAACTATTAGCTCAAACTACACAATAGAATTAGGGAAGTAATTTGAAGAATTATTTTTTATATAAATACTCAAGTTTCAGAATACATAGTTGAAAACAGACACATGTCCAAGGGCTCATGAGTAGAGATTCCAAGTCAGTATTAGCTGTGTGCTGCAGGCCGCCATCAGCTCACTCATGTTTGCCTTGTACCTTTCCCCATGTCATATGAGCTGGAGTATGAGAGTAAGCCTTAGCTATCAGATGGAGATTGTTGGCTTCTGTGTTTGGGGGCAGTGAGGTTGCCCACCCAACTTTGTCTTGCTGCAGCACATGGACATTTGAATTTTGCTTTTGCCTCACAAACAAGTACAGTTCTCTGATTCACGCTGAAAGTGACAGGGGATTTTCAATATCATCACAACACAAGACATCATCTTCGTCTGCTGATGAGAGGGATTGAAAACAATTGACCTGATTTCATAAAAATATCAGCATGTGTGTGGTGTGTGGTCTATTACTCTTCCACACTCCTGTGGTTTCTGGGCACACAGCAGCAGCCTGCCTGCTATAGACTGTAAACCAAAATGCAGTCGGGAAACTACAAAATACATTTGGGAAACTAAAGAAGTGGTAGAGGAGCAAAAGAGAAATGCCTGGACAGATCTGCATTCAGTGTAGATCGGCTAACATTGGAATCAGAACAAAAGTAGCAACTGAATAGGAAAATAATCATTTCCTCTCCTTCAGAAATAGCAGCAGTGTGAGGCACAGGAAGTACACATGCTCTCATGTTTTGATTTTCAAATAAATTTCAGATGAAATGACATCAAGAAGAGATGGAATAAGCCTGGGAAATTCCTTTGTTTATTCTTGTTTTCTTTGCTTTCCCTTGCATAAAGGCAAAGTTTTGACTTATTTCTGCATTTGCAGATTCACTGAAATAATTTCAGTGGTACCTGAAACTCAGAGTACATCACTACACACTAGCAGCAGCTGGGCAGGAAAATATTTTTATGGGTTAAAACCACAGGTTACTTCAAAACTGAAGTCTATTAGCTCCTTAGAAAGATCTCAAAAGAAGGAAAAAATTGACAGGACCCAGTGCACAGGAATTAATTTCTTCAGTACCATAAAAAATATTTTTTAGAAATTCTATTTCCTTATATTATCCATCCCCTGTCATCCTACATGTAGCTCAGTTTCACACTACTGGACCTGGTGGCACCTTTCAAAAGCCCTTGACTGCTTTAAAGTGGATTGAATTTAATGGGCTTGGTGCAAAAATATTTTTTATATATTGCTCTTTCATTTTTCTTCAGTTTCTGATTCAGCTTTGTGTGGTTTCCACTTCTTTTCACTCCAATCTAATGTATTCCTGGGTATCATTTCAACTCTACACCCTCAAAGACAGCTTGTATGGACCCAGTGACCTCTCTCTACTCCACTGATGGGAAGAGGGAAGGAGCAGAGCCCTCTGCTTGGGAAGGATGCAGACTTGGGAATGGCAGGCAGTGAATCAGAGGTGAAATCATCCTCAGCATTTCACACGGAGCAGCAGCTGCTGGAAAGTTTCTGTTTCACAGACTTGCTTCTCATGAATGCTCGAATCCCAAAGGGTCTTAAGGCTAACACTGACAAATCCCATTTCAGCACCACGAGGCATGATACAAACACCCCATGGACAGCTTAAGATTGTGACATAAACCACCATAAACCAGACATCATCTGAATTACTGCATTCTGGGTAACCTCTGACTGATAGCCAGTGTGCACCAAGTGTTCACACTGACAACCATTGGAAAGGATAGGTACAAAAATGGTAACACTGATGAAAACAGTCCAAAAGTCAGTCTTGCATGTAGAGATCTAGCACTGCAGAGGAGGCACCAGCATCTTCAAGCAAATATTCAGCAGCATCTTGCTTCCTATGTGGTCTTCTCTGCAGTACACCAGGTTAGGGACCAACCTGTGAAAAACAGATTAGATGACTCATACCCCAAACCAGCCTCTGTATTGAAAAAGACCAAACTCTAGCCAGGTTCACTCTTTGAAGAGCAGAAGAGGAAGTGGAACAGGGTCCATGGTCCACAGTCCCACAGGCTTGTTCCTGAAGAGTTGTTCTCTCTTCCAGGCTGGGGTGGCATTTGCAGTGAGTGCAGCCAGCCCACACATCGACAGGTTTTTCTATCCAAGGATCCCTCTTCAATAAATTTCCTCCCTAGTCAGCACTGAAGTACTATCAACTGCTTTACATCAGTCTGATGGCAGAGGTATTACCATCTTTAAAACTGGGAGCACAGTCTCTGTGCAAGATAACAGCCACAGCAGTTCAACCTGGCCCAGCCAGAGCAAGGACTGAGCAAAGCAAACAGCCTTCCAGCAGCAGCCCTGAAAATCAGAGTAACTCATCTCTGGGGAAACCCTGATTCATACACTGGCTCTTCTTAAACCATGGTGCAGACTCATTTCACTTTTAGGAAGAGCTGAAATGTGCATATGTCTCACCTATTTCAAGGGAGTTTTGCTGAGTAATTCTTCCTCAAATTAGTTTGCAGCAAGATGGTTCCACAGGGCCTCCTATGTCATGTAGAAGTGTGTGGTGATCTTCTTTGTCAAACAGCACTTTCTGCTTTTAGAGAGAGAAACCAGGAT
This sequence comes from Climacteris rufus, assembly GCA_013398175.1. Lineage (NCBI taxonomy): Eukaryota > Metazoa > Chordata > Aves > Passeriformes > Climacteridae > Climacteris > Climacteris rufus. The sequence continues at coordinate 788,163 of VZRZ01004467.1, forward strand.
CATTCTAATTTTTCTAAGACACATTTATTGTAAGTGATTTCAGCAGTGTAGGAAGCTAATTTCAGAAAGGCAGGTTGGATGATTCAACCAAGCCAAGCATCTTGGTAGTCACTGATTTCTCCTTTGCTCTTGTCACTTCCTCTTTTGGAGGAGTTGATTCATTTTAAAAGTCTAGGATAATGCCTATTTTAGAAGGTTAAAATCACATATATTTATGGTTTTCTTTCCCTTTCACACAGCTCAAACAGCCTCCAGGATTTGAAGAAGCCAGGTAGAACTGTGGAAACAGAAGCATCTTCCAGTAACCTGAACACCCCAATATGAGAGTTGAAATCTGCCTGCACACAAAGCAGCTCTCCGGCTCATCAGAAATACAAGAGAAAGAGTTAGACGAAAAGGCAGGGAAAGTGTAATACCAAAAAAAATATCCTTGAACCAATCTGCTTTGGAGCTTAATGCACAGCATCCACAGCAAGGTAGCTGGTGTATGGGTAAGAGGCTGCAGGGTCTGAGCCCTGTCCTTCCCACGCAGAAGCTCAACCAAGCCCTTCAGTGCCTGGTAGTGCCCATATTGGCACCTCACACTCAGCCTAATCCTCCTCTTTCTCCCTGCACCTGCCTGTGTGTCATGCCAATCTCCTGCCCTCAAGCAGAGACTCACCAGCAGCCAAGCACTGCAAATGGGACTGACTCAACAGATCTGTGGGAATTGCTCTGCACACCCACACAAGAAGATGGCGAGGTTCATTCCATTGCCAAATCCTGTCTCTTCCTTTTCTTCTCAGCACCCCACTCCTCTCTGAGGCAGGACCAAGGAATTGGCTCTTGTGAGTCAGCAGCCATCACCTCCAGCACCAGTGCAGCAACATGAGCTGTGAGGGAGGATTTGCCACCTCAAGGCTGGAAGCTCCTGCTTGCTGCCCACAATGCACTTTGCCAATCCTCCTTGTAAGAGGAGGCTAAAAAAACCTTTCCATGCAAAGAAGGAAGAGGATAAAAGCCTAAGGGTGAGCTGGTGGGTTGAAGCAGAACACAAAGTGACCCCTGGTCCAGCAGCAGCTCCTATGCCAGGCAAAGAGCCAGATAGTGAGGAGGTACAGTACTCCCTGCTCCCACACCATGCAGGTTCCTAGGACTCTTGGAGCAACTCCAGGCCTCCGTGTGGCTCACTTGACTGCTACTAAAGCAAATCAGAAATAAAAGTGAATTGGAGCTGCCTGCAATGCTTTGGTTCCTGGGTTTGGTCTGGGCCTTCACATCATGTTTCAGATGCCTGGCTCCTCTCCCCTGCACACCTCCCTGATGACACTGTTCTCACCCTGCCAGGAGCTGCTACAGCTGCTGCTCCAAGTTTCTCTTCCTTCTCCAGTTATACAACTGCCAAAGCTCTTGTTAAGAGTCTGAAAACAGCTATTGTCTGCCAAACTATTCAGAAGTATCAACTGCAATGATTAAATATTTTGCAAAATTGATCCCTTTTCTGCATAATTCTGGTTTAGATTAGAGCATTTTTCACCACCCCTGGGAGGTCAGCAGAACATTTATGGTAAAACCCCTCAAGTAAAGGTGAAGTCCTCTGGCCTCACTTTGACCAACAGCTCCTCAAACCACCTTATATATGTTCAGAGACAGATGTGGTGACCTTCAACAATCCCACAAACACCATCCATGTCAGACACAGTGAAGGGATGAGCTTGGTATCCCACTGGGCTTTTTCCTCTTACCATCCTCTGCTCCTGCCAGAAACCACCCCTCCCTCTCTGCCATGCTGCTGGTATCTCAGCACAGCCTCATGATTCACAGGCACATTAGAGCTACTGAAAGGGCTGTCAAGGGGAATCGAGCCCTGAGCACTGCTTCAAGGCAGATCTGCATTCAGAGCAGCATGCTGAATTTCAGCCTCTCTACCTGCCTCACTCACAGGCGTGTTTGCAGATGTGTGTGTTTTAAGAGGAAAGTTCATCCTCAAGTCAGAAATTCATTAAACCGGTGTTGAGCTAGTTCAGAGGATAGCAGTTTGCTATGGTCAGCTTATTTTCTCCTTCAGAAGCAGCCAGGCATGAAAAGTTCTGATTTGAATTCAATCAGCAAGTGGTATATTATCCTGCAGTAAGAAATTATTGCCTTCCATCAAAATGGGCTTCAAAAGTTTGCATTGCAGGCAGCTGCTGAAAGGGAAACCCCTTGATATGTGAGTTCGGAGTAGAAAACAACAGACTTCAACCATCACATCTTGTGGTAGCTGGAAAGGACTTGGGGAATCTCCCACCTGAATGTTAATTTCAGATGTGCAAGGAGGCCACTGGTTCCTGATTAGCTACTTGCAGAGGGAAATTCCAGTGTATTCCCCTTCTTTCCTCCTGCTAAAACTTAAGTGTGAAAGCCTCACCAAGAACACCAGTTAGGGGTAAAAATATTTCAGCTATGGTAGCTCCCAAGTACTTTGGAATCAGAGAGGCTGAAGGATCAACTCCAGAAATTATATATCTGATAATAAGAAACTACAGATTCTCTGTTCTCCAACAACTGAATCACTGCTTTCATCACAAATGAGATAAACAACTCTCTGAGCTGTGAAACGTCGTGTTTGACACTGAAACAAGGAGTCATCTAATACATAAAGATCACAGGCAAGAATTGAAAAGGCTTTGGTTGGCATTCCCCAGAGATTTTCACACAGCCCATGGGAATCCATACATAGACACCCGTGTTGATTCCCATCAGATGCAAAGTCATTCTGCAAGTTAAAATATCAGAAAGCTCGGGGTCCATTTGAACTACAACAGGCATTTAAATATTTGCTGCCCTTTTCCTCATCCACCACTTAGAAATTCCATCAGGCACTTTCCTGTTGCTGAGGATTCAATCAGCCTCTCCTGAATACAGCCCAAAACTACTTGGGGTACCTTTCATTGCTACACTTCACAGTCCACTCTAAGTCTGGAGTTGTAGATGGACAAGACTTCCACACCTTGCTGTGTCAGCTCAACAGATTAGCACCACGACATGCTCATAACCTGCTTTCCTCCTTAACATACTGGAGCCACAATGGGTTCATTCCAAGAGTTTAAATAGGTAAACAAGGCTGCTTTCATCTCCAGTGGGTTACAGATAACAAGCTGTTTTGCTAGCAGATCGAGTCAGGGCTTTGCATTTTCTTCCTGCCCAGTAGCTTGCCCTGCACACTCATGCTGAGGGCAAGCCCTCAAACCACCATAGCCAGCTGCTTGCTCTAGGCAGGAGGATTGTGCCTGGGAAATGCTCTCAGGGATCCCACCACGATGCACCAGAAAGGGCTGTCACTCTTGCAGCTTCCTCCCTCTGGCACAGAAGCTGTAACAGAAGCAGTGGAGAGGCAATCTCACTTTAGCACAGCTGGCTCAAAGTGAACCTGCCTTAAGTTATAAATAAGCAAGCAATATTGCTTAGATATAAAGAAACGAAAAAAAAAAAGAAGCCTTCTCTGAAGAAGCAATTTATAGTCCAGCTTATACAATTACAGCTTAATGTTGAGGTTATTAATTTTGAATTTACAGACTCTTTTGTGCAAGATTAAGATGGAAATGTCACTTTTAACACAATATTAGCTTTAAGTTATGATGCAGACATTTTATCTAAGCTAGACAAGGCATTGATTAGTATCTAAGGGGACTGGGCTTTTGGCAAGCACAACTTGTCTTTTTCCACTGATGCAAAGGAAATTGGTTTTTTAATTACTGTCTAATGTTGTCCAAACTGAACACGCATCTCAGACCACAGTCTTGAGGTACACGGAGATCAGATGATCCCCTGTTCCATATCTGCAGAACAATGCTCCACATGCTCATGACACCCACAAGCTGATCAGTGACTGTCACCATCACTCGTGGCTTGCGAAGTGCCACTCCACAGTCTCCGCCCTTTGATGAACCATGGGTCAGACATCACCAGACTCTGCCAGTAAGTCTGTTTCAGAGATGTCACTGGAGGTGATCAACTGGCCACCTTCTGAGGCAGACACAGAACCAAATGTCAGTTACCCAGGAATGGGCCACTTCACAACTGATTGTAGGTAAAAAGGCCTTCAGCTGGAAAAATCAGACATCATCCAAATGGAAATATGAATGTGGGTAAAAAACAAGTGTGTGTGTGAATGGATGAGGAGGATCATCACAGAGCCTTGGGTTAATTTCAGGCATCTAACTTAGGTGCTTAGACCAGCCCTAGGTAGTTAGCAGGGTATCCAGAAGGTGACTAATTCCCAGAGCCCATGACTTGTGCCCCCTGGACAGGTAGCCTACCTGCATCCCTGGCACAGCAGGCACCTGAGGTGCCCATGATTCTGCAGAGAAGGTCCCACCCTCTAGAAGAACCCCAAGTCAAATCAAGGCTGCAAGGAACAACATGAAAATGCATAGCACCCAGACTCAAAGAACTTACCATGTAAGTAGACCAGTGATCTCAGAAATAAAAGGCACATTTCCTACAGCACGTTACAATGGAGGACCTGAAAGCAGAACCTGGACATGCTGAAACCCTAGCCTCTGCTCAGACCCCTTCCTGGGATGTTGCTGGGAGAGGTCCTGCTCTGCACCTCCACCCACCCTCACTTTGCTGACTCGGGACATCTCCGGGGACACGACACCAGCCCATATATTCAGATGATTGTCCAAGTGCTGAGATCCTGTCTTCTTAGCAGGAAGCAGTGTTACTTGACACAAAAGCAGCTCCTGGCTGGTCTGCCTTCTCTGCCAAAGCTCAAATGCTCTCTGCATGTCATAATCTGGAACAAAGACTTAAATGTGGGCAGTTTAAGAGGACCACCAGCTACCTGGCACAACACCTCTTCCAGAGACATGAAGCTCTACAGATGGTACACTAACCAAGCAAGCATATGCGTTCTCCCAGCTTTACAGAAGTCACCTTTTAGGAGGAGGTGAGCCTGAGATACACTTTCATCTAGCTGCCCATCCCAGTTCGTCTGCAGGATTCACATTACGCATCTGAATTAAGAAACAGATATCAGATGTCAGACTGCAGCCAGAAAAGCATGCTGAAGAGCCTTCATTTCAGGAATAAACATTGTTCTCCCTAAGTCATGAGCCGGATTTAAGCCACTCAGTTACAAGGAAGAGATTCATTATCAATGCCCAAAGTACTAACTGGCATGTGCAAGTTCCTTTTTCATCTTTGCTGTGTACACATACACATGATCACAGCTTCTTTCTGCCACTCCCAGCAGCACCTGCAAGCACAGTTCACAGGCAGCAGTCACATGTGAGGCAGCTCACGACACCCACAAACTGATCAGTGACTGTCACTGCCAAGTGTGGCATGAGAAAGTGCCACCCAACAGACTCTGCCCTTCAACAAGCCACAGGCCAGGCACCATTGGACTCTGCCAGGGAGACCAGTTCAGAGATGGCAGTGCAGGTGGTCAACTGGCAACCTCCTGAGGCAGACACAGCACCCAATGTCAGTCAGCTTCCTGTGGGAGACTCCGCATGGATTCGCAGTGTGAAAAAGAGAAGGAGGATGCTTGAACTATCTGACTCAGAGACTCGGCACTGTAAGGCAAGAAAGACTTTGCCGTAGCAAATCTGGTGAGTGCATGGAAAGCCACCCTACCACAGGAAAAACCTCAGCAGAGGTGCAATGAAGGGCTCAGCATTTGGTATCACTGTGGTGAGCCCTGGAGTCCCTGAGCCTGGAAACGAACATTTACTCTGACTATCCTGGACTGTCTAAACACTGGGGGAATATGAAGAGTGCTGAAATGGCACAGACCTGAAAGTTCCCTCTCATAGTGACAGGAAGAAAACTGTGGAGTAACAGTGCACTGATCTGTAACAAGTTGACTTAATTCTCCAACAAGCTGCTTAAATAGTGAGAGCTTCCCTGGAGCACATGCTGGGCCTCTGAGTGTTTATGAAAAAAAAGCCATTGGTGTTTCCCATGTCTTTTGGAGCTATGTTCCTGCTTCTATTGTAAAACAACAAGGGCCAGCAGGAGTCAATGGAGACCTGCCATTTCACATCAGCTGGAAGAGAACACCTGAGTTACTACGCTGTTTTTCTCACATGACTACTCTATATGATAAAACTTCTAATTAACTACATAGTAAATGCGATGGGAAGACTTTTTTGCTAATTATTTCTATACCTTCAGGCAACAGAATAAAATCAATATGTAGCAAGAAAATGATAGTTAAATAACCTTGGCAACTAGTGCTGCAGGTAAATTAACAGTGTGGCAGCACATGGGAATGCCTTCACAAATCAGGGTGCTGGTGAAACCGGGCTTCAGATGTGTGTCACCCACCAAAGCCATGTCTGCTTCCTTCAGTGCAGCCTCACAACTCCCTGCAGTGGGGTCCTACAGCTCACTCCTTCACATCTGCTCTGGGGAACCTGCTCAAAGCCGAGTAGGCTTCCCTACACTTTCTTATATTGAAGAGCAAAGCCTATGCTAACACTTACTTGCTTTAATGCTATTAAGACAGCCAAAAAGAGAGAAAATTACCTTAGCAGCCATGCAACCACACTGGCATAACATTTCTTGTTATTTCTCACAGCAGAATAAGTCTTTTGATTCAGTCATGCTTCTATAAAACCGGAGCTCTCCACAGTGTAATTCTATGACCCCTCATTAATAGTTACTTTTCCTATATGCAAGGAAAACATGAGATTTGAAGATTTTAACCCCAGGGATTTGTGCTTTTGGACCCTCTGTCTTGCTGCACCCACTTTCATGATCCTTGAGGAGATCTGTGTTTCCAAGAGACACCGAAAGTTCCCTTAAAGTTGGGCACTCAACCTAGGAGCTGCACACGTCTGAAAGCCCTGGTATGTTAACTTTGTTTGTCGGCCACAGAGTCGTTTCATCGATCTGAAAGTGAGATAGCGATTTACAAAACAAAACCACAACCACTTGTTAGCTGTAAGTGCCTTCATATGCGCATTAATTCAGATGTGAATTAGACATGGAAATGCAGCTGAAGCACAGTGCAGCGTTCCCTTGCAGACTCCTCGAATCAAGTCCCATCCTGCCGCATTCCCATGCCAAGCTGGCAAGGGCCCGCGCCCTGCCAGGAGATAAAGCCGGCTGCTGTGCAAGAAGGCGCATGCAGAAGGCATTTCTGGCAAGTACGTTCTCATGACTAACACTTCGTTCCTGCGATAACAGGCTCGGCCACCTACATAACTAGCCCTCTGAATAAATACTGTGCTGCATGGGTTCCCATGAACAGCAGACTGATGGGAGAGTGAGATAAGCTTTTGCTGTCACTCTTACAAGGGTTCTCTAGGCCTGGACTATCTCCCAGATCTCACACACAGCTCTTGTAGCTCTGTTTCCTGTCAGTCATTCTGGTCAGGTCCACTGCTCCACTACCAATGCACCAGACCACTGCTTTCATATCATTATGTCGCTGAGCTCCCAAAAAGCCCCTGTGAGCACAAACTGCAGAATGGCAGATAGGACAGCACCCCTTCCCATTAGACCACAGAAATACATCCAACAAGACAGATGGGTTTTTCAGACCCAATGCTCAGCAGCCGCAACCTGGTAAAGGCATCCCCCCTCCCTTCCATCTTTTACTTCCCTCCACAATGTCCCAGACTGATGTATTTTGAAAGGCATCTCTCATGGATCCATATTGTCATTACACACCAGCAAAAGCCTTTGCAGTTTTCAAATCCTCAACAACAGAAGTTTCTTGGCTTTCAAATACAAGATCCTGTGCTTATTCACAAGAATGAGTTGACATCAAAGGAAGCTGTCAACATAATTGCATTAACTGGCACAAAATAGGCACATCCAGCAGTTGGCACTAGTTGTTGCTTCCATTTCCTCCACAGTGTGCTCTTGGCATTTGTGGGCAAAGTAAACTACTCATTTATCCCAGGTCCTGAGTATCTTGGGGTCATTTCCACAGCCCATGATGGGATAGCTAGGAATAGCTAGGTAAAAATCACTGCATCCCACACTAGGGGGTCACACCTCTGCCAAAAAGGAGTTGGACAGCCCACCCTCACCACATGCCAGGAAAAGAAAAAGCAAGAGAGCCCTAAAAAGAACAAAGACAGGATAAGGACAGATACGTTGCATTGTCACTGGCACGAAAGCAGCCCATCCTCCAAAATATATCATGCATTTGGGAAAATCCACAGGGGTTTGGGGACAGTGGGACCCCAAGCTGGACTGGATAGGTAGGAATATAACCTAGGTAGGGAGATACAAGGCTGCAGGCAGGATACACTCAGAGGGACCAGTCCCAGAAAAGAGACTGAGAGAAGCAGCTTTTAAGTTGGGTTTTCTAATGTCTGCCATCACAGGACACTGAATTGCCAGCACTCACTGAACCTAGGCTCTATGCAGTTATTGGGGTGGACCACCATAACATTTATGGGAAGCTTTTTTTCTCAGGGCCCTGTGAACTAGAGCCACATCACCTTTTTTTTGTTTGTGTGAGGAGCCTCCTTCCCCTGATATCTTTAATTAAGAGGGTTGTGTGTTGTTTTCCTTTTACTGTGTGGTAGCTTTTATCTAACAGGTATATGTAAAAAGTGTGCCTGGGGAAAATCATATTCATGGGAACAAACTTAGCAAAGCCACTTTAACCCGGCTGCTTTTTTAAGAAGCACCTCAGGGCAAACCCTTGAAGATATTTATGCTCTGCTGGTGAGTTAGAGGCTTCCGAACACTCCCACTAATCCTGCTTCCCTTTATTCCCCTGGGTACAAGCAGTGGGAAGCGTCACTGTCCCTCTGCTTTCAGTCTGGAACATTCATAAGGAGCTACTTTAAAGTAAGATGATGAGCTCCACCCTGCAAACTGCTGAGGGCCCCAGCCCCTCATAGTAAGCAGTGAGTGCTCCAGCAGCTCAGAGGGTTAAAATGGGATTGCAAAGCTCATACAAATCATTAAACACCAAGGACAAGACACTTTATGGCTACATCACACAGGCCAGGTACACTTCACAAAGTTGGGGGTTTTTTGGCCAGAGAAGTTGTCAGTCTGCATTTGTGATGCCTAAATGATACAACTGGTGCTGGCAAAAGGTAGTGCAGCTGGTGCCACAGTCACAGAATCCCAGAATGGGTAAGGTTGGAAGGGACCACTGGAGATCATCTGGTCCAACCTCCCTCCTCAAGAAGGATCCCCTAGAGCATACTACTCAGGATTGTGTCCAGACAACTTTGAATATCTCCAGGGAAGAAGACTCCACAACCTCTCTGGATATCTGTTTCAGTGCTCAGTCACCTGGTAAAGAAGTTCTTCCTCATATTCAGGTGGAACTTTCTGTCTTCCAGTTTCTGTTCATTGCCTCTTTCCTGAACGAAACTCCAAGAGAAGCAAAAAATTTTAAGTTACGGCTGGAGGCTAGAAAAGTACAGGGTATTTTTCCTATGTTTTTTCATTCCTTTTGGATAATATCAATCTGCAACATCATTTCTAGATTAGACTTTAGTGTCTGTTATAAACTATAAAAGCTACCTTAAAAGTTTGATCCAGCTCCTCATTAAGTCCATGTGAAAAAGTTTTTCTGGAAGGATCACTCTCTTCCAAAGCAGCTCAGGTCCATGCTTTTGTGGGGGAGAGACCTAGAGCAGAAGAAGGGGGAGATGCAATCATGGTGAATAACACAGTCCTGTTGTCACTTTCATCAGCTTTAGTATCCAGAAATTAGAGACAATCCCCTTTCCTCTCTCCCACACAGGTCTTTCCTATACAGTCTGGGAAAAAACTCCCCAGAAGGCTAGCTTGTAAATTCAGGTCTTCAAGAACAAAAAATTAAAAATAAATCCAGAAAAAAAAAAAAAATCAGGGCAGTTTCCTTCCAGGTGCCTGAGTGTGAGGAGTTTTCCAGCCACAACCCCAAACCCCCACAACTCTGGGGGCCAACACAGCTCCCACTCAAGAGACATAGCAGGGTAGGCAGCTGGTCAGCTCCTTGGCAGCCAAAACCCTGGGCTGCAGGGGGCAAGGGAGCAAAGATGAGTGAAACCAGTCTAGTGCAGCTGCTTGACCACACCATCCTGGTCCCACAGCCCTCGCTGTGGGACAGGGGCAGGTCCTTGAGCCAGGCAAACCTGTGGCCTTGCACGTGTGTTCTTGCATTCACATCACTTATCCCCTGTCTCTGATATGAAACAAACTCTAATTTTTACATCCCTGCTGAAAATCCTGGACAGGAACAGGAATGGTTCCTTCCAGACAACTCCCTTCAGTTGTTTTCCAGCATTTCCTTTCTCCTTCACCATGGCACTTTTCCTGCTCCTTTTCTTGTTGTGGCACAATAAGACTGGAGTGAGAAGGAAGGTGCAAGAATGGGTTTCACTGCTGACAAGGACATTTCAGACCCTGCCTGGCTGCCAGGGCCTGTGGACGTGGGCATGTACCATGTATTGGCATTCACTCAGTCCAGAGCTGCTCTTCCCATGTCTGCAGCACCAACAAAAACAGACAAATCCCCATGCACAGGCTGCTTGTGGGAAGTGAATAGAGGAGCATGGATGTCACAGAATCACAGAAGTAACTAGTTTGGAAAGGACCTTTGAGATGATCAAGTCCAAACTACAGCCTTACACCTCCTTATCAACTAAACCATGGCACTCAGTGCCATGTCCAGTCTTTTTTTAAACACCTCCAGGGACAGTGACTCCACCAACTCCCTGGCTGATAAAATAAAAACCACTGAGCACTGACACTGTTTTCTTGGACCTCATTTACACTGCAAACCTGAACAGCCAAGGCCACTCTCTTTGACTTTGGTTAAGCTAGGAAACAAAAGGGGTCGAGGCCTGAGGACAAGTGCTATGGTATGGTTTGCTCCCCTGCAGCCAGCTTTTCTTCCCCCAGCCAGGAGATTGGGACCCACCTGCACTGCCCTGGGGGACAGTCCCCAAGGATACACTGCCCCTGCTGCCGCAGGCCTAGGACTGTTCTCACCAAGGCACCACACTGGCATTGAGGCAGGGTGGCTGCCCAGGGGGCATGCTCCCGAGACTGCTCTGTCCCTGCTTCCATGGCTCGTGCAGCTACAACTCTTTTCCTTTTGTATTTGCACTGGGCATTTTACATGGGGACCTCTGGGGACCACTTTGGGAGCCCTTTGCAGCCCACATCCCTATCTGGCAGCTCTGAGACTGCAGTGTCACCTTTGAGAAGATATGCACATAATTTTTACTCTAACAGGCTCAGCAAAAACTATCCTATAGAGCCCTTTCCATTGCTGCCACCAAAGGAAACTTCCCGGCAACACAGACAGACTTCACAAGAAGCCTGGAGCAACTGTTGATGCCACTCCATCACCACTCTTCTAAGGATTGGGCAGGGAGTCTGCTGAGGTTTCCACACTAGAATACCAAAATACAAGTTTGTGCATATTGGCCAGGTTGGGTATTTTGACACAGAAGACAGAACAGAATTATTATTGTTGTTGTTGTTGTTGTTGTTATAATAATTATTACTGTTGTTGTTGTTTAAAAAGTACCTGTTTCCAGGAGAATTCAGGAGCCCCAGTCTTACTCTGAACTCCACACATAATAGAAACATGTTCCTGTCCCTAAGAGCTCCTCAGCTCACCCCAGACCACAAGCTAGCAGCACAAAGTAGCACAGACAAAATAAAAGCTGCATACCTTTATGTTTCACTGCCAGTTGGGCTAAATCTCCTAAAACTGGCACTTAAGCCCTATGTCAGATGTACTTCTACTTGGGAACTAAGAGACAGGGGCCTAAATCACACATCCAGGCATATTACACTGTAAAACAACTCCAACACAGTGCTATATGTCACATGTCAGTCTACTGTGAGCTTTTATATCAAAGGCAAATGCTGATTGAAGAGAAGCAGAGAAGTGCAGCAGAGAAGTAAATAAAAGGAATGGCCTTAAGAGGCTTACAGCTGCCCTGGCATAAAAGAATCATCTTTCAAGCTGATAAAAATATTGTTAACAGACTCTGATAAGAATAATCTCTCAGGCTCTGATAAGACTACAATGAGAACAAGCTTTTTACAACACAGCATTAGTGAACCACAACCCCATCCTGCCCAGAAATACCCTTTCTAGGTGCCGCTTCCTTTTATTCTCCAGTGGGGTAAGCACTGAAAAGAGCTACTGTAGCTTTCCTCCCTGTCTAGTAGGGACACAGCCAGGAAAGGACTCGATGGACTCCACCCTATTGAATATGGAGCAATTCGCTCCAAAGCAACTAAAGCATGCAAATAATTGCATTGACTTCAAATGAAATTATTCGTATGTGTAAATGCTCTACTGAATCAGGGCCAGGGTGCTTGGCACTCTGGTGTATCAAGTCTTAAAAGTTTTGGAAGGCTTTAAGTGAGAGGGAATGGTTTGGGAAACAGGGGGGAGGAAGGTGGGCGGAAAGGAGTTCTCCCACTGAATAATAGGTCAATTATCTCTGAAGTCTGTGATGAGTATGAATAGAGAGAATAATGTTGGAAGGTCTGAATCTATTTGGACATTTGCGTTAACCATGACTTAGCACCTCATATCTCCACTGACCCAAAAACTGGACTGGCTATATGGTTAGGAACTTGAATTAGGAAATGCATCCTGTAGTAGCCTATGCACTCAACCTACCTTCTTTCTTTCCTTATTTCCATCACAATACAAGAACATATTCAGACAATCTGCTGTTCTTGAAGGGATGGGATGACTTCCATGGCACAAAAAAATGGCTGAAATTCTGCATGACCCAAGCTGAAAAAGGATGCTTTTTATTGAGTGAAGCTTGAAGCTCCATGAAGCCAGTTAAGCATAAATACTTACTCAGGCACATAGGGGGACACCTGTAATGCAGGGGGACAGCTCAACACCTGATGCCAGGCACAGAGCTCTTTTCCTGGTTTTGTCACATTGACAGCAGTAGATGTGGGGATGGCTCTCCCAGAGCCACTGGTTTGGCAGGAGGGAGCAACACAAAAATCCCATGGAAGTGACCTGAGTGCAACACAGGCATTTGGCTGCAGATATCCACAGTGGCCTGTGGGCAAAATTAAGGAAAATCTGAAGTGAGAATGGAAAGCCATAACTTTAGTTTCATGCTGAAAGACCAGGAATATCCTTTGACGTGTTACACTCCTGAAAGTCTCATCTCAAGAACCTACACATACCAAGAAGTTCATTCCCAACCTCTCCCAGCACATCACTGCCTTCCTTCTGCCCTAACAGACACTAGTTGTGTTCACTTCTCACGTCTGATCCAAGTTTATTCCAAAAACAACAGATGAAAGGCAGCAAGTATTAAAGTAAATTGGAGTTTTGCTCTCAACCACATTTGGAGCAGAATTTGACCCAGAATTAAGAGGACACTTTCTACTGGGGATGTAGCAGGTTTCTGATGCTGTTCCAATAGCTCCAGGAGGCACACCTGCTGTTGGATCTGCATGGCAATTTCTGTGGTTTGGCCACTGAGGATGGTTTTATATTATTTTTAAACATTACAATTGAAAAAAGGAGCTTTTTTTCTCTTTTCTCTTCACTTTTTTTACAAAAATATTGGGCAGAACTAAATAACTATACAGGTGACAAAGCCATACAGAAAATATTCTCAGGGTTGTACACAGAAAATATCTCCTGCAGTTGTTTTGGATACTTCACCCAGCCTCGGCCTCTCATTCAGAGCCCCTTCACTCAGCTGCCTACCTGGTGGCCTTTTGGCCCCCTGCAAGCCGACTGCAGCAGAAGACCACTAGAGTGTCTGGTATGTTCCATGGGGACCTCTGTACCTCTGCTCAATGTTTCTGCCTTGCTTCTCTCCCACTAATCGTGGGAATTGAATGGCAAGTGATGCCAGGCTGATAGACTCCCTCAGCTTTCCAATCCACACATTGCCATCCCATATTACATAGAAGACTGAGGCACAGCCATGTCACAGAATCAGGCTAGTAGGATGCCGAGGTTGTGGTCTAGTGCTTCCCACCATTAATTCCCAGGATAGATCCTATGCTTTGAGTATTGCATAAATAACATGAGACGGCATCTGCTATAAATGAGCAAATCAGAAGTGAAAACATTTATGAAAACGTATGAAGTGATATTGAGCAGCTGTTGCAGCAGTTTTGCACAAATGTCACCATTAGTGCAGAGGACAACTCCAGTTCAATTAGGGTAGCTCACAAGTCCTGGTGAAACAATCTTGTATGATGTGCCTGCTACGGGAGAGTTAGGCCAGGTACCTGGACAAAAAAGAGGGGTTTTAAACCATTGAATATGATTTTAAACAATTTTGGATAATAGCAAAAGTATGTAGCATAAGCATATGTGAAATGATGCTTAGATGGGCATCAGGAACAGTTTCTACGTATAATAGAGGTGGCAGAAAAAAAACTAGACATGTTCAAATCAGAAAAACAGGCCAGAGGAAAGAGTATTTCATGCCAAAAGAAATTAAACACCTCTTTCAATATAACCTACCTATGGCAGAAGCTCAACACCTGGGTTATTTGCAGGCCTGCCTTCCACCAGGATATGGAGAGCAGTAATAGTCGAGCAGGTCATTCCTGCCTGGGAGCTGGCAGCAGGGCTGAAATTGGACCCCGTCATTTGCGTCATCATCAAACAATTAGTAACTGCTCCAAGTAACTCGGGCCACCAGCCAGTGCTTCTGAAAATGTCTGTGGCCGGATAAGAGCTGTCATATTCCTGATGTTGACACCAAGGCTTTGCAGTGAATTCTGCACCATCACGTAAGAGCAGCAGGACTGATGAAGAAAAACACACTCCCAAGGTAGAGAGCTGCTCAGGGTAATGCAGGACAGATTTGGGACGCATGGAAGGAGACACCAGGCCAACTCACTTCCTGCCAGTGTGCCAAGGTTGACGTTTGGTGCAGATTTCCGTTGTCAAAGGCTTATAAAGACAGGGAACCAAATTTACAGATGAAATGTCTACAGCTTGCTGGTGCTCACTTTGGCCGGTAGAAATCATAACACTCAAGGTGATCCTTTAGCCAGCTTGGTTTTTAGCACTTCACAAACCAAACTTGTTGATAAGCCATTTCTTGAAATGAGGAGAGCAATAACGTAGTGAAATTTGGGCCATTATGGAAAATGCTTTGACATTCTCTGTAATGAGACATTTTCATGACTCACCCTAGATCCCAAGGGAAACATTTCTACTACGTGTCGCAAGTCAGCCAAATCAAATAACATCTGTGAGACAAGACGTGTCTCTCTGGCTCACCAGCTCTCAGTTATTCATTTCTCCATCATCAGGTGGATACGTTGACAACCAGAAAAGGCATGGCAAACCAATGGCTCTTGGGGAACCATCCCTGTATCTGCTGCTGTCAATGTGACAAAGAAACATGCAGACCCCAGTTTTAGCCCTACCAAAGAGACAAGTCTTTTAAAATCATATACCTAGGCAATTTTTTGTCCAATTAAAAGAAAAAAAAAGGGGGGGGGTGGGCAGGAAAAGATACTATTACCACCATTTCCATCAGGTGCCCTTTTGGAGAAACTTGGAGAGAACAAATCAGAATTCACCATCTAGGTACAGGGAAGTTTAAGGGAGACATTCAGAGAATTTTAGACTTTTAGTGTTGCAGTGAGTTATTGCACCAGATGCAAAGATGTCACTGGGCATCAAGGACATAGGAGGTGCACGAGCAGGTGAGGCAGAATAAGGACAGCAACTCTCAGCAGGCTGAATACAACAGAATTGACAAATGAGCTTTTCAGATATTGCTTTTTTCCCCTCAACAACAAAACATCGAAAGTTGACTGGGCACTAACTCCAATTCATGTGAAGGTTATTTCACTCCAAATTCAAAGTTTCCCATTAAAAGTAATATACCATTTTCATTCAGAAATGCTTTGGTGGGAGAGAAAAAGCATAGGATAAAATACCTAGTCCTTATGGATAAAAAGAATAGCCAGAATTACTGCTGTAAATGTATGGAAGAGTTAATCAGTCTCTGGCTCATATCTTAAAATAATCCCTACATTGTTAGTCAGTTGATCTTGCAGGCAAGATAATCCCAATTTTCACAGCTTTTGGATTACATCTCTAATAGTTTTTAGACCCCGGCATCTGCTGTCTTGTTTACAAACTAAACCAAGAAAAAATCCTCATAAAATAATAAACAAGGCAAAGGAATACAAATACTACAGAGCTGGAAGGAAAATCCATTACTTAGTAATACTACCATTTTCCAGTGACCATTTCAAAATTTTTAAAAAAATGTTACTTATGTGGACATATTAATTCTAGATCCCTCATAGTTATAACCCTTACATGTTTTCTGTGGATTAAGTCCATTGCTGATGTAACAGTCCGGAGCCAAGCGGAGCTCACATATATTGAGGTTTGGGTTCCACATGTTTTTAGGTAAACTTTGACTTCCCTCTGTTAGGCATATCCCTCTTCCAAGAGCCAGAACGTGAAGATAAATTCTGTTTTAATTGTTTTGTCGTGGCTGAACTATATCGTCATAAGACCCAGACCCATTTCCAAAAGGCAGCAAAACCTCTAGCAAATAGCCAGGGTGGAGGACTGTGCTCACTAGGCTTGTTGACCCATAGGGCACACGGGCAAGTGCATATCTAACAGATAGGAAGGGGGTATTGTAAGGGTGCAAAAAGTATTTCTGTGACACATAGGGAAGTTTTAGAGACAGTAGGGGAAAGGAAAAGAATAGAGAGCTATTGGACTAAGCTATTGTTACCTTCTCGAGTGGACTTTGTATCACTGCTGTTCTTTTCCCATCACAAAAACCTGTGTTTGGGGAACTGAGAATGTAAATCTGCATAACTTACCATCAAAAGAAAACTTGTATGCAGGTTAATGGCAGCACTCACCTGCAAACCCAGTCTCACAAGACCCCATGTGCCTACACATCACCTGTAAACCTTGGACTCCTCAGAGTAAAGTTACAAAGTAACAGCTAATACAAAGCAAGTGGTAAGAATGAAGTCCACTGCAGGCCTGCCATTGTACTTGAGACCACCACACACATCCCCACAGTCACAAATCAAGACATATACAAGAATCAGAGAATACTGGTGTAGAGAGATTTCTACTTAGCAGGAAGAATTAACCTGAGCTAATAAGGGGAAAATGCATGCCCCTTAGGAAGATCTCTTCAGTAGCAAGTAATGAAATTCATTTGATGCAAATGTAAGCCCCTATTAAGAAATACAAACCAGACATTGCATGTACATTTCCAAACCAGCACAGCTATTTTTATTTTCCTTTGCATATATGCCCACAGATTTTCAGAAGATATTTTCAGCTCTCTGGATTTTACTAGTCACTACATCCTTGACATCTTTTCTTCTTATGCACTGATTGGTTTGGCATCATAAGCAGCCAGCATGTGCATTCTGCCTCTTCAAATATCCAATGTTTCTATTTTCCATAAGAAACAAATCCTTTTTTACTCAGGTCAAGCAAATTATCAAGGGAGAAGGATGTCCTTCCTGCACTCACAATGCTTTTGTGTACTTTCTCTGCTTGCTCTAAGCCTGGAGCTAAGTTCTTTGTGGGTAAATATTTTTCCATCTAAGAAACCCTTTTTTTCCATTACAAGGTTACAAGCTGTTAGCAAACCATGTTTTAATCAGGAATTAAGCCCTGCCAGAAATGAAGAAGCTCATGAAATGCTGGGAAAAGGAAGTTTCTAATCAAAAGAAAATATTTCAAAATGAAAAAAAAAAAATATATAAGCAGGAGAGTGTGGGCTGGGCAATTGTTTAGCTTAAGCTGACTGGAGTACCAGTGAGTATTTGGTGCCTTCTCTTCCACTAGATAATGTTGTCTACAGACACCAGAGAAATAGACCTTTGAATTGTTTCTTATCAATTTCATTTTCATAGCTTCTGGCCTCAAGGAGGAGGTAGGAGTTAAAGAGGGAAGTAAAGTTTTATCAGTTTCCAGCACTGGTGTGGGACCAAGTGGGCAGAGGTCCCCACCATCTGCACCCAGCACCCACTCATCAGGCAGCCACTAAGAAACAGAAAACCATCCAGGACCTGAAACACATGCCAGCCACCCAAACCCTCCCTGTATGCCATGGACCCTCAGCCTGAGCTCTGCTAAAGTCAGGCTCCTGATGGCCAGACTGCACATTGGTGCCAGCCAAAGCCATGCTCTGTCTCCCCAAGCAGTGCTGACCATCACCTTTTCTCTAGTGATGTCGGCTGACTCGTTGCTGGAGTGGAAATTTTGTATTAGGTAGTACTCTTTATTTTCCAAGAAAACCAGAAGAACAGCAATCCAGAAGTTTATATGCTGAAATACGAAAAACACATGAATACAGGAAATAACAACACAAAACATTGGTACAAATGATAACCAAAAATGACTTCAGGAAAACAAATGCAAAGAGTTAAGTTTAAATGGTTTCATTTTTATTCTGCAAATAAAAGAGCAGTTTCTTCCACTTTGGCCAGCACATCACACACAGTATCAGCTCCACTACCAAAATTAACAATATAGTTACAGAGATGTGTGTAAGTGTATATAAACACTTGCATTACCCAAGATACAGGTGTAGTTTGGATTGTATTGGATTGTTTAACATTACCTGATCTTGGTTTCTTTGCCATTCCAGCTGTTAAGCAGAATCCAAATATTTGCATGATTTCATGTTATTACAGCTAAAGAGCTGTTAGAAACATCCAGCACAGAGCACAGACAGGGTTTATTCATAATTTATATGATGATTTTTTTACCCCTGGCTGGATGCCACATGCTGCCCATTTGCAAATGCAGACACTAGATATCAGTTTTGTAAATGGATGTGCAGCAAGTTAATAGTTTGTAAACTCCTAAGGCTACTACATATTTGTTCTGAATGGACAGAAATGAGCCAGACTTACACCAGCACAAGATTTCATAAAAGGCATTGATTTGCTTTAAAACAGGACAATTAGATCAAACCATCTACTCTCTGATATCTACATGATCATCCGGCAGCACTGATTTTGACAATATGGAAAGAACCTGGGGCAAGATACCATCTGAGTTGTTCAAAACACAAGCTCACCCTGCAAGACACAGCTGGAGCTTGCACAGCTCCTGCAGCCTGTGATTCACTCCTGCTATGCACAATTTCATCTCCAACCAAATTATCCTAGCCACCAAACACAACCATGGTGTGCAGCCAGCTGCAGAGCCAACACTGGGACATGACAAAATGGCCTGTCATTGTGCTGGTCAGGCAGCTGTGATTTCTGACACAGCTTTCTGAAGTCTTAAGATGGCCTGTACATGGCAGCTTTGCTGAGTTTTTCCTGAAAAACAAAGAAGAGAAAGGCATGATTATTAAGCAGGGACCCTGCATCTGGAGTCCAAGTGAGAACTAGAGCAGATCTCCAAACCTTTAAAAAGCCAAATAGACAGGATGTCCAGCACATTGCTATGCTCCTTGTCATCCTTCCCAATGTGCAGTGATGTGCCTGAAACCATCCAAACTCTCAGCGTCCACATACAGGCAGAAAGAGGAGCCCAGAGAAAGATGTGTCACATAGCATCAGTATTGAAGGCAGGGAAACACCCAGTCTAGCAACAAGAACATCACCCACCTACCAAGAGAAGGATGAGTCACCTAGTTCACAAACTACATGAAACCTTGATTTATTGGTAAATTGTGACAAGTGGGATGGGCTGTTCATCTCTGAACAGGCTCTGTCGTTCAGGCAAACAACCCCAACATCATTTGCAATGTGAAGTGCTGGCACAGAGATGCTGAGCTCATCGATGGGAAGGAACTGGTTTCTTCAAGTGTGGTTTTACTCTGAAGTAACTGCCTCACAAAATTACCTTCCCTCCACGGGCTGTGTCTCTGCGGAGTGAGTCAGTGTAATAGATGTCTTGGTGGCCGAGATAAGTCTGCCTGGCCAGACGCAGGCAACATGCTGAGCACATTCTGCATCCTGAGCTCAGAGCTCAGCCATGGCTGGGGAGTAAGACCACCCACCCCTGGGACAGGCTTGTTCATGATGATCCAGTGGCACAGCCATGCCTCATGTAAGGAGCCTTTCATTTTCTACTGCTTTCTATTTAAAGCATCTCATTCTAGTGCCTCCAGATGACTTTTATCTTGAAATATTAATCACAAAAGCAGCAGAAGACCCAATTTCTGCTTTGCACTACACTAGGAACTTAAAATAATATGTCACCATGAGTTCTTAATAAACTGGATGTTCAATCCTCAAATGAGACGTTGCAGGAGGTGTGGAAACAAGCTCTCCCATTTTCTTCACCCTCAGTGTGCCACATCACATACCTGGCTTACCATGGATTATAAAATTTCCTCTGAAATGTCTGGATTTGGTTCCCTCCAGACCCACATACGTGGTCAGTGGCCTGAAGCAACAGATTACTATCACTGAAAGGTCTTTAGTTAAAAGTCTCACGGAAGAGGAAGGAAAATGCAAGTTCTCTAGTTTGCTTCTTTTGTGCCTTAGATGTCTTTCTCACTTTCCCCCAGAAGAGGAGGCGGTGGGATTCCCCAGCTGGCTTTTGCTGTTAAACACCAGTCTTGTCTGCCTCACTTTTCCCTGAAGGCAGAAGAGCTAACAAAAGAATAAAAGCTTGCAAAGAAGGAAAAAACTGCTTGTTGGAGACCTTGTTTTGCTGCATAGTGCAAATACCTGAAATACTTGGGAAAAAAAAAGTATTCTTTCTTTAAAAGAAAAACCTGCAGATTATCCATCAAGCTTCAAGGGAAAGTACTCAACTATTTAATTCTTCATAAAGCTCCAGAACGTATTCCAAGGAAATTTACAGACACATATTGTGTTTTTAATGTCCCGAAGTTGTGAAAAAGGGAAACATTTCAGGTCTCAAGTCAGCAATCTCTTTCTTAAGACATAAACTGCCACAATGAGGCTGCAGCTTGAGAATGTCCTCTTTTATATTTAATTTTAAATTTCTAAATAAAGTTACTTTCTTTTAGAATTTCTGACAGGAAAAAAATCTTGAAAGTGGGACATGGGGATACTCTAAAAACAGAGGGGGGAAAAGCACTGCTCCAAATTGCCCTCAGATCAAGATATTCTTCTAAGCCCAGATTCAAGCTAACCCTGGGCTAGCAAGATCAGCACTCTGTGAAAGCAGTTACTCTCCATTTATATGTCAGGGTGAAGAAAAAGAAATGGGAAAAAAAACACAAGCCCATGTATGAGGTTAGAGCTTAAGAAACTAAGAAAGAGCTGGTTTTTTTGGGGGGGGGTTTGTCTTCCATCTTGCCTTTCTATTGTTGGGAGCTGCTTTGGAGCACACACTCATTTATGTTATCCACACTTACGGCCTACAGTAGGTCTCACAAAAATGAGTGCAGGCTTTAGTCAATCCACATATTCAGAGGGAAGCCCAAGCCCACGCTTGAGGGCTTTGATACACCAGGATTCATAAGCAGGCTCCCTTGCAGAGCCAGACACAGCTGCTAAACATGCAGATCTCACAGCTGTAGAGACATCCCTGCTGGAGGGGCAGTGAGGGCTCTGGCCAGGGTTTGCACACAGTGAGGTGCAGACAGGAGGAAGCCCTGTGAATCACAGTGGGCACTTTCCCAAGGGCTTCTTGGAAGATTTACAAGTCTAATTCTAAGTGTAGTTTACTCAAGCATGGCCGCTAGCAGAGCTGAAGGCACACCACCCCCTCATGCTCCACCTTCACATCCCTCAGGCACCCATCCCAGCTCCCAGCCATCTCTTGTCCCAGTACACCCCCATCCCCAGGCTCCAACCCCAGCGCTTGTAAACGCCTCCACTGTCTGGGACCCAGCCCCATCCCTCACCTTCATGAGCCAGAAGCTGCTCACACACCCCCTCCACCACCAGCTATGACCCATCTCTGCACTCCACAAATGGGGTTTTTACTGGACAAATAAAACAAAATTTGCCTTCATTTTGTACATGGTCATGTTGTTGGACCCACCAGTTAGCACACTGCTGAACCTCTCTGAGCCACCCACAATGCTTCAGCAGGACTCAACCTTGCTGCCACCCTCTCCTTGGCAAACCAACTTTCCCAGAGCTGCTGAACTCTCAGGAGATAATTCAGTGCTGTGGAGAGCTGGGGACAGAGCAAAATATGAGCTCAGGTCCACTGGTTTACACAAACAAAAGCTGAAGATCATGTGGTACCCTGCACAAGTGGCCCACTGTGGGCTGTGGAAGGCAAGTGGAAGGGGGGAATCCCAAACCAGCACCAGCACATCTACAGGGAAGGGAGGTATGGTGCTGGGACCAAATGCCTACATCTTCTGTCACAAACTGAACTCCATCAGCATATTTCTGGGTGAGGAGGAAGTGTTGGTAAAAAACATGCTGGTGAGAAAAAAAAACCACCCTGAGAATCTGGGCAGACTGAGTATATGAATCCTTTTCTCTGAAAACCCCATCAATGTCATTTGACGGTTTGTTCGGCCCTACAGACTGTTGCTGACAATTTCAGGTTTTTCAGCAGAATTAGTCATGCTGTAAATTGTTACACTTGAAATGAGAACAACAATCACCAGTTTATCATACATCTAATTAAAACAAATCTAAGTATTTCACACTATATATACAGTATGGTGTTCACGTGCCAAACATTAAGATACAAAATACTCTGGGGTTCATATTGACGTCAGTTTTCTGCTTCAATCAACACTTACCTTTTAGGTCAATACATTTTTGTGTTTGCCATAACAGAAGCTAGAATCAACATGCTTACGCCTGTAATTATTTCATTTAACTCTTTCAGTGTTTGAAATACAGTTTGTAAGGAAAAGGCAAGGCTAAATACAAGCATGCAGTGGATTTGACTGGCCTTTCTCTCAGTTAAATCCAGAAAAATACTATTGCAGGGCTGTTATCTGGAAGAATCACCTTGTTCTTTGCCAGCACTGGCACAGAATATACAACAACATTGCCAGTAATATTAAATACCAGTAATAGCCCACCTGAATAGCCGGGAGTCAAACATTCAGTTATTAAAAGTGATGGTAAAGAATTGCCTCATTAAGCCCAGTAGCTCACTGTTTACAATGGGCTAATGCCAAAAGAAGAACACAGTTTTACAGCTTTTATTGCTATTGTCTCGATGCATTGAAGTATCTGTTTTCAGATAACCTACAAAAAAACCCAGTTTTAATCAGCATGAGGTATTTGAACTCTGTGGCCATCATTTGATTCAGCCCTGCTGAGATAAGTAGAATATATGTTCATCTGTCTGGTGTATACAACAATTAAGTAAACTGTTGGCTTCTCTATACCCTGCTCCTCTTGCCAGCATTACCAATGCTGGCTTGAGAGCTGGTGGAGAAAACAACATCTGCTCAGAGATGGATGATTCATGTCATGTGTGCCACAAAGGCTGGTCACAGGTAAATCATGACCATGGGTACTGATGGCTTCCTCAGTACCACCATCCCAGGAAATTATTTTGTGACCTCAGATATTTTGTGTCCCCAGATATTTTGTGTCCCCAGATATTCAAGCTTAAAATGAGCTCAGGATGAGAAGAATATGTAGGAATGGTATAAAATGTGCAGGCACAAAGTCACATGTGCCCTGCCAAAAGGAATTAATATGCAATCACATGGTAAGGTTGTTGGCAAGCTCTCTCCTTTGCTTTCTCTCTCACATGTATATGTATATATGCATACATATGTGTATACAAATGCATATGCATATATATGTGTATATATATATATGTGTGTGTATATATATATATCTTTTCTTTTTTTCTGGGCCACAAGTCTTCCTGCAAGCCTAGAACTGCCAAAGCCCCTTTCACTGGTCTTACTCTAATTGTTGACAAGGCCAACAGCTGTTCAGAGAAGTGAGGAAAAAGGCATGCTGAATGAACAGCAGGAAGAAAAGGCATTCTGAGAAAAGGGCAAGAGCACAGAGGAGGTTTCACCCTTCACGTGTAAAGCACACCATCATGGAGGTGCAGTACCCCCTGAACGGGACAACCAAGAGTTTCTAGGCAGCTTTCTAACAACTGCTAGACTGTCTACATTCCAGGGATGGGAACACTATCCTCAGTTTCTCTCTGGGATGTGGATACGGGGTGTTTCACTGGCTGCTCATGTCCAGGACAGACCCATAATGCTGATAAAAAGCTTCTCTTGTTCAGCACCAGTTCTACATCTCCCTTCACTCATTCCCATCCCAGTTGCAGCTCCTCTAAGCAGAAGGGAGGAGGAAGGTCAGTGTGCTCCACTGAAGACTGAAAAAAAAGATTAAAAACATGCAAAATTGGTGATTAATGCATGAAAGACAAACACTGTTTGCCTCACTTTGCAGTAACTCACTACCTTAATGGCAGAAGATAGGCAATTAATAGTGTGGCTTCCGTGGGGGCTATGGCTTAAACCCACTTTAAAGAAACTAGGCCAATAATTTTATGAGGCGTGGGAATTGTTAAATTGGGCTACCCCTTCTGCTTTATGCAATTGCATGAAGACTGGTATTGTGGAGAGGCTTTAATGAAGGCCTTACATAGCTCCAGGTCAGGACATTTGCATATGTGAAGATTGCATTGAAAACACAAGAAATTAAGGAGCATGAACAAACAGTAGTGTTTTCATGTTAAAAAAAAAAAA
>VZRZ01004467.1:812741-835020 GCA_013398175.1 Climacteris rufus
AAAAAAAAAAAAACACACATTCCATCCGTGGGAATATGGTACAAGGGACTGGAAAACAATGGTTTCTATTTCCAGCTCTGCTGTCAACTTACAGGAGTCTGACCTTAAGCAAATCATTTTACTCTGAAACCTCATTTATCTGCCTTGGGTGTGTAGAGGCTCATTAGTACCCTTACTAATAAGCTTCATATAATCATATGCAAAGCACAGCATTTTAGTAGAATTTGGAAGAGTAGGATTTGTAAAGGCCTTTGAAATTCATGATGATGTAGATATGTAAAAATCTGCCTCTTGTTTGCTCTCTCTCACACACACACTCTCTCTGGGTGATAACGAAAAATTCCATTAAAAAAATTCAATTCCCAAACACAAACTGTGTAAACTCAAAGTCCAGTTCTTGAAGTTTTATTACTTCTTTGAAATGAAAGTGCTAATACTCACATTCACAAGAAACCCAAGGAACAGCAAGGTGCTGGAACAGTTGGTCCTCAGCAAGCAATAAAAGCCTATACAAAGTTGAACTTTGGATTACATGCCACGTTGAGTTATTGAATTTGACAGGTTAATTTGTTCATTTCCTTGACCTGATTTATACACTCACTGTGTACTTGCAGGACTCCTCCTCTTCCAGTGTTGCTTTTCTACTTCTTACCTTGTAGCATCAGTAGCACAGAGGCTATGAGTGCAAAATTGCAAACTTGTCTTTTATTAAACTAATTGGTACAGGTGAAAAAAACTAGTTTTCATGCCTACAGCCCAAAAGCAAAGGGTGACTCTGTTCCCAAAAGAATGTCTTAATTTTTTGCAGTTATAACCATTGGTTTAATAAAAGATTATAGTTTTACCTTCAAATCTCATCCAGCAAATATCCCTTTTATCCCCAGGATAAAATTTCTGACTTAGCCTCCTCACTGGAAATAAGAGGTGTAGAAGTTTTGACTGGGATATTTGCTTCATAGCAGCTCATATGACATTGTGCTTTGTATTTGTGACCAAAATAGTGTTGATGACACCGTAATGTTTTAGTTACTGCTGAGCAGTGCTTATACAGAATCAGGGGCTTTTCTGCTTCTCAGGTTGCCCTACCCATGAGTGGGCCAGGGGTGCATCAGAAGTTGTCAGGGGACACAGCCAGGACAGCTGACCCCAACTCACCAAAGGGATATCCCACACCTTATGGTGTTTGGCTCCACACATGGGCACAACTGTTCCCATATTGTTCTACCAGTTCTACCTCCCCTTTCACAGGCAGAGGTGAGCCCTCGCTGCTCAGGCAGACATGCTCACACCTAAAATGGAATACCTTGCTGGGGAAGAAAGAAAAGATTTACTGTAGGAAAAGCAGCCAGAACAGCCCTGTGTGAGGCCTCAGGGCTCTGGTGAGCCACAGCTTTCTTGCAAGCATATCCTGGCTATTTGAGAGTGAGGAATATGTTAGAACATAATTGCAGTGGTGGGGAAATCGTCCTGGTTTGTTTGGTGCAAGCTTTGTGCACACTTAGTATCTCCTTGGCTGGAGGTTTTGGATGTCAAAATTAAAGAGAAATTTTATTTTTGAGTGATAGATTAGGCAAAGGTCCCTTTGGCAACTGAGGTTTTGCCAGAGCAAGGAAGCAGCAAAAAGACCAGCACTTTTATAGGATACTAAGTTAGATATTTAGCACTGATCAGTTTTCTACCATTTTTTTTTCATTGAACCTAATTGCATTCCTTTGCATTTATCCTTGGGTGAGGAAAAGGAAAAAAATATATAGGATTCCATTTAAGAGAAATTAGGTCAGGCAAGGAGGTTGGAAGGCTTTAATTATAGCCTTGTCTTACCAAATGACTAGCTTTGCTCACCCTCTGCACTTGCTGTAACCTCTCAGAAACAAAAGGAAGGCCCTCCACACCCTTATACAGCCAGTCAAAAAAACTCGCTTCCTTTCACATCCCCACAAGTCTCACAGGATTTCACCATATCAGGAGAAAATCTCAAACCACCACCTGGATCCAGCAGGATTCAGCGCTCCTCAAGCCAGCATCACCCTGCCTCAATGGGCCAAACAATCTCCAGCACAACCCCCCTGCCAGGCAGTCTGGGAAGAAGGTGACTGCAGCACAGGATTTAGCTTCCTCTTCCCACCACCTTCCTCCCTATGCTGCTGCTCATCCATCCCCAAGCTGCAGCGCTCATCTCTCTTAATGGGATCCACCAGTTGTCCATGGAATCAAACTTATGAATAAAGAGTGAAGGGGTCCAAGTTAAAAATAACCCCTTAAAAAAAAAGTGGAAGTGGGTGGGAAGAGTCACTGAGGCCATGCAATATGTGGTAGAGCCAAGGACGTGATCAGAGGGAAGGGGGCATGAGGAAGGATGGGGCAAAACCTAGTGTCAACATGTATCCCTGGAGGAGTCAGAGCTGGGGTCCATTCCCACCACTTTCTGATGTCCTCTGTCCTGTGAAAGCTGGCACAAGTGCTTGGAACCCTTGGAGGGATTAGTGTCAAGCCCTCCTTGGTGGAGACAGGTCTTTCCCCAAGGGCAGAGCACTCTGTTCAGAGAAACAGTCTTCAGGGAAACAGGATTTTTTCCCAACCACAAGCTGGCAGCTTGCTACCATGTCCCTCCCTAAGACAACCCAGTATCAAAACCCACCCTTACTCCAGTACCCACAAGAAGCTGTGTGCAGCCAACGTGGGGAGAGCACTGGAGCAGTCACCCAGACTGCTGCCAAGGGAAGCAGGCAAGCCCAAGGGCCCAGCACCTGAGAGAGAGGGTGCTGCTGACACCCAGCATCTCAGCAGCATTTCTCAGAGAGGGAAGCAGACCTGGCAGAGCCCCTGTATCCCCCCACTCTGCCCAATACTGAGCTACCCCTGCTACCTGTGATTTCTCCTGAGAGAGGACTCCCTTTCTACATCCATGCCACAAAGTAGATGGCTGATGCAAACAGAAACGTTAAGAATGCATTTAAGGCTTCTCATCCCCCCAGGATGGCTGTGTCAGTGCCACTCCTCATAAATTGGATGTGGACCGAAATGGACAAGAAATCACAGTTCCCCTTCCTTCACTGCAGAAAAGCATCTCTTTCCTTTTAGACAGGAATGAACCAGTGTGGGGTAGGGCCATCAAAAATCCCTGCACAGATTGTGATTAGTAACAGAGTTGTGTTGCCTGCTTCTGGAGCCAGGACTGACATTGGGGTGTTTCCTACCTCTGAGGCCCAGACAACTAGAGGCCCACCCACTCTTTCCTTAAGGGAGGGCTTGTTCCCTGCCAAGTGCATGAGCTGGCTCTACGTGCATTTACATGTCTTCTGATAGCACACAGAGTGTCACTCTTCCAAAATCTCTTCACTGGAGACACTGGGAATCTACTGTGATGTTGTGATGATTAACACCAAACTCAACACCCATCACACAGACCTCTCCGCTTGTGCCTACCTCTGGAGCTTGCATGCACCTCCAGACTGGGCTATGTGTGCTGATGAACTTTCCCTTGCAGAGCTGACAGGATGTTTTTGAATTTTGGCCCTAGCCCTTCCCATGCATTCACACACACACATTCACATGGATTCTTTGTGGGATCTTGCAAGTGGGACCACAAGAGAGCACATTGGGGTCTGAGAGCATCCTCCTGGTGACAGCATGCCAAGCAAGCCTCTGCATGGTCCTGGTACACAGGAAGGGCTTTGCTGCTCCTCTGAGAGTAGGAAAGGGAAAGTGAAGAGAAGGTTTTAAGAACAACCCTCTGCTTTCCCCACTGCTGAGGATCTCTTTCACTTGCACCACTGTCTTTCCCACTCCAAAACAAGGTTTAGCTCACCAGATAGCAAAGAAAAGCAACAAGGAAAATGTGGAATGGGAGCATAGCAGCAGGGAGAGCCAGGGCCCTGGCCTGGCAGCGCAGAAGAGAGCAAGCCGAGCCATGCCACCAAGAGCTCCAGATTCCCATCACCTCCCACCCGCTTCCATCAGCGCAGGCATGCCGCTTGCTCTGCCATGGTGCCAAGGCCTATCTCCCCACGGCTGCCCCTCCTGTTCCTCACCCATCCCAGCACACTGCATGCCGAGGCACACAGGCATTAGGCTGCAGCCAAGCACAGATTTTTTTACGCAAGTTCATCCATTTCTGCTCAGCATCCCAGTCTCTGCCTTTGCAGCCTGATGATCAGTCTCAACACCACAGTCCATCTTCTCCCCAACCAGTACAAGGGACCTGCAGGAAAAGGCATCCTACACTGATGCTCCAGGATTGTTTTCAAGATCACTTTTTACTGTACAGTCAAAATGACCAGGTATTTCCAAATGTGTTTTGTGGTCTGTCTTCTTTTCTGGCTAGCAAGTTTTATGGAGAAAAAGCAAAAGGCAAAATCTAACACAACTGGAGAACCCTGGATGTTTTGTGAGAGCGCTGCAGTTGTGACCTCTGCAAGAGCCAAGCAGGAATTCCTCCCCCACCACCATGAGCACTGCCAAGGTGTTATCGAGCAATGCACCAGAAGAGACTGGTGGTGTCAGAAATGGGATACAAGGATGGCTACAAGAGCTGCAGGGTCTTGCTACACTGCTCTTCCCCTATGGCACCTCCACATGGAATGAAGTTTCCAGCTGGGCTGACAGATTTGGAAGCTGAACCTCTCTTTAACAAGAGTATAAGCCCAACATAGACTTCCCCATGGCTTTCTGATAAGGACATGACAGTCAGGAACCACACCTAAGGAAGGTCTTCATGGGCTTGTTGCAGTCTGCAAGGTCTGTGCCAGCCTTGGTGGAGGATGGTGTTCTTGGGCAGAGAGGGGCTGCACCATCCCCTCCTGCAGCCACCCATCAGGAAGTCCCTGACAACAACAGCCTCTCATCTCCTGGGGTACAGCTGGGGTACCACAGCGAGAGATGGGCACCACACTCACTCTCAGGCACATTTCTTCGCAGAGAAAGTGTCACATGGACATTTTGAGAGTCTGCTAAGATTTATTGTTAAGTCAACAACACATTATGCAAGAGGCCCTGTGAGATGTGGCTGTAGCTGGCAGCTGCCATGGCACTGTGGAAGGAAAGTCAGAAAGCTGCGTGCCCCAGTCTGAGATATCACAGCATTTCCATACCTTGTGTTATGCACTTGATGTGTTTTGAAGGGACAAGCCACCAGTATACATCCTGGTGATCCAAGATGCTATCATTTTGTTAAGAGGAAGACTGAAGATACGCAGATACGGACATGCAAGGAATACCTTGCTGGAAAAAAAAAAACATGATGGGCAGGTAAAGTACAACCCTCTGTGGGAAAGAGTCTCCCCACAGGAAAAAGTAGAGCTTTGTTTTAAGTGGGTTTATTTTTTTTTTTAACTTTACAAGTATTTTGCTTTAAAGGAATGGTGTTTCACCTGCAAAACCAGAGTTCATTTTATCTCCACCCACTCCTCATTAATCAACCTCAAAGAACATTTTTACAATAAAGAGATACAATATTAGTTAAACTAATGACTTATATAGACAGAATCATTCCCGCAATCTTGCCGAATGCTTGGAGCAAGAGACAGATCCTGAGAACTGACAGCACCGGCTGAGGGAATGGTGCTCTTGAACAAGTGCTGCTCTGCAGAAGGCTCCCCAGTTCCAGCAAAAAAACGTGGCCTCACCAGCCTCCATCAGCTGCATCAATGAAGCACATGGCCTAGGCCACAAAGATGTGGCACAGCAAAGAAAACACTTCTGGGTAAACACAGTAGCTGGAGATCTTCATGGTCCAGTTTTGGGAAAGAAAGGGCAACACCATGGAAAGTGCTGGCCCCTGTGCTGAGAGGCAGGATGCAAAGCAAGCCAGAATGGCTGTTCTAGACAAAGACCAGTGTGCAGGGTGGGCAGAAGGGCGAGCTGCAGGCTGTACCAGCCTACACCAAGGGTGAACAGAGAAGCACAGAGGCTGTGGGACTGAATGAATGCTGGGACCTGCACTGAGAGAGAGAAGCTGGCACTCAACATTTCAGCAATGGGTTATGACCAGAGGAATTTGAAGATGAGACTAAGATGGTAGAATAGGTTAATTCTAGGCACATTAGCAAGGTTTGCCTGTTTCTAGATTTGACCACTTTTCCTTCCTTTTCTAGACTCCTAAGTTTCAATTTGCCTTTTCCACAGCCAACATTTCAGTAGCAGCCAACACAAAAGGAAACATGTTGGTGGTGCTACAAAGGAAAGCTGGTAGGATTTGCACAAGTTACAAAACAGTCAGGAGAGAATATGGATGGAATGGTGAAGCTGAAAATGGATGCAGCGCTGGGAACAGCAACACGGAGCACAACACAGAGTGGTGACAGACACTGAATGCTGTAACTAACTAAGCTCCACAGAGGTGGAACACTCAAAGGCACCAGGAAAGGCATGTTCTGACTGCCCAAGCACAGGAACAGTGCTCGAAGTAGGAGCCTGAATAGAAAATGGGGAAAAGGCCAGATTGGATGGGGCTTTGAACAACCTGGTCTAATGGGAGTTGTTCCTGCCAGTGGCAGGTGGGTTGAAACTAGGTGATCTTTAAAGTCCCTTCCAACCCAAACCATTCTATGATCCTACGGCAAGCAAATACCAGAGCTAGACATGGTGGACTGAATACAACAAGATAGAGGCTCTTGGGAGCTGCTCGAGAAGAGTCACCAAAGAGGCATCAGCACTGGTCTTGAGGAAAAAAAACAGGTCTCAAAATGAAGTTTGTCTGAAAAGGGGAAGAGAAAGTTTCACAGTGTATCCCACCAGAGAAATAGGGACACCAGCAGAGAAAAAAAAACCCAAAACCACTATCAATGCAAGAAATAAGAGGGATGGGGGAAACTGGACAGACAGACATCAAAGCATGCATAAAAGCAAAGAGAGAAGACAGAGGAAAAGAAAATTGGCCAATAGTCTCTGGTCTCCAAAAAAAGTAGGTATGCTGCAGACTGCGAAAGAACAAGGCAACAGGGACCTGGTGGCACAGGACAAGGTAAGAGGGTTGCAGTAAGACCATAAAGGAAAGGAAAGGATGGGGAGGATGATCCATAGTATCAATGCAAGACACAAGGAGATAGGGAAGTAGGAAAAAATGAGAGAATGGTCAAAGCAAGCTAAAAGAAAAGTTAATGGATTTAACAAAGGCACAAAAGAGTCTCTACTAGTATGGCAACACTAATTAAGAGGATGTGGCACCAAGATATGATGGCAGCAAATAATTAAAGGTTATTTAGAGGAAGTAATTTAAGGCTAATAAGAGACAGTAATTTATCAGGAGCCAAGAAGAATAAAGAGTTCAGGAGCAGTAAATTCAACAATGGCGTGAAAATAAACCGGCAGAGCAAGAACTAGAGCCACCAGCATGATAACAAGGACAATTGCCGCAGCAGCGTATAAACTCTGTACACAAATGGTGAGCAGCTGATGGAGTCCCAGATGGAGCTGTCAGGCCTCCTCCCTCTCCTTATTCAAATCTTCTCACCCATCTGCACCAGGAGGCCTTTGGGAAGATATCAAGACAGTGATCAGGAAAGATGCATCTTTTTGAAGTAGGGCCCCTCTTGCACTTGTCCCTGCACCCAGCATCTCAAACAAGAGCTCTTGGGGCAGAGATTGTCACAAGAGCCCCACCACATACAAGGTGGATGGGATGGGAACAAATACAAGGCTGGGGGTAGATCCCTGAAGGAAGGATTTTTTTTTTTGCTGCATTTACAGAGCACAGGCAGCATGAGGAAGGGGCAAGAGGGTTTAACACTTGCAGCCCCAGCTAGAGAGTGACAACCTAGCAGTTGCCTGGGGAGCAAAGGACCATCCTACCATGGGAGTGGGGAAACAGGAGTCCAGGCATCAACCTAGGAGCAGGAAGGAAGGTGGAACAGGCTGCCTTCCCCATAGCTCTTGCTGCATCTCTACAGTGCCTTCCTAGAAAGCTCATTAGCCATGTTCCTGGTGTTCCTTCTCTATCCAGATCAGACAAACAGGAGATGACTGCTATTGTCCCTGCAGCAAGGATATGTCTCACTCACTCATGGTGTCCAAAGCCAGACAGACAGAAGTATGCACTCATCCCACTGCTCTCCACATGCCACTTGAAAATCCCAACCCTGAGCTCAGACTGCTTCAAAGGGAGCAAGTGGCCAGCGACCGCACGCCAGCAGTCAGGTTTGCTCCAGCACTCCCTCCCATCGCCTGTGCCCAGGCTCAGCTGCAGTCACCACAGCCCAGTCTGCACTTCCAGCTGGGGACGCAAAGCACGGAAAGAAAGGGGTGCTGTGAAATCAGGAGACGCACCTAGAGACACGGATGGATGCAGAGAGCGTGGGAAAGATGCTAACGACATTCATGCTCATCAGAAGGCAGATAAAACCACTACAATAATAAAATTTCATTATGACAGCTAAGGAATAAGAAGCAAAAATTCTTTGTTTACTGTGTCTATAATAAAGTACAAAGGTACCTGCCTTTGCACTACTGGTTGCACAGGCAGGTTTCAGCCTTGGGTGAGGACAAGAAGTTGCTGGCACATTGTATGTTGGTTTCCAGGTGGCAGATCAACCCTTTGCAGTGTTAAGCCAGGCCTCTGTGCCACAAGGTACATGCAAAACACCTTTCCTGGGGTCCTTCTCCTTATGGGAACAAAGAGCAGAGACAGCAAGACTTACTAGTTCACAGAGATGCACAGATTTATGAATTTATCAAGAAACCGGGAGCACATTACAGACCTCACTAACAGCCAAGGAGGGTACTTCATCCTTACTAGTCATGAGAGAGTCTACATTGGTATTCATTCTCAAGACAGAAAACCATTAGAAACCTCACTTTTATTCTTCATAGTGGTTTGGTTTTCACTAGGGCATTCAATTTGCAAATTCAAAGGAATAGCATGGGAAAAGTTTCTATTTTTAACAAAAGAAGGTGAAAACTTCTGAAGTAACGAATTACTCGTGGATAAAAAGATTCATCTTCTTGAAAGAGTTTTGCTGCCTTATGTACTCCCACACAATACATTTTACATACCTACATTTTGCATGCATATATATACATACAATTCTCCTACAGAGTACCAAAATAAATTGATCCATATTATAAACTTACTCTACATATGCATGTTTTTTATTCACAGACATTTGTGAGAAAGTTTGAGAAAACAAAAAACCATACCAGCCTGAGACTAGAGCCAGGGGCTAGGACAGAATGAATAAAAGCTGTGTAAAAATAAAAAAAAAATAAATAAAAGCAGTAAAGCGTCCTCTCCTATCTGCTTTTAAAGACTTGCTTTTTCCCTCCCTTATTTATGTTTATTACGAGAAGTCCATCTATCCCAAGCACCAGAGCAGCTGACCCAGTGGCAATAGTTACCTCCTGAGAAGTCATCCATGTCCTGAACTGAATCTCCCCACCCCTACCCCAGTAGGAAAGTTTATTTTATATAGCTCCATCAGAGCATTCATG
The DNA here is from genome assembly GCA_013398175.1 of Climacteris rufus. Lineage (NCBI taxonomy): Eukaryota > Metazoa > Chordata > Aves > Passeriformes > Climacteridae > Climacteris > Climacteris rufus. The sequence goes on from VZRZ01004467.1 coordinate 822,165, forward strand.
GTTATGTCTTAAGCACTGTTAAAAGCTCCAGCCACTAAGACAAATGCTTAATCCTCATCTTTGACTCATCTTCCCTTTTTATTTTTTAATTTACTCATTAGTGAGTAAGCATGTTCCATGACCAGCTTTTTAAAACGTCTTTATACGATTTCACCTTACTTAAAAAAAGTTTTCATAGTTTTGCCTCAGATGTTCACAAAATGCAGTGAGTCTAAAGATATGGGTCTAGCTCAGAGTTCACTTTCATTGTAGCATATTCAATTTCCTCTGGTGTATTTTTCCCTAGTCTGTGTCTGCTTCTTCTCTTCATGTCCCAGCAATCAGGGCTTAGAAAGATTAAATTTCTCCGGGGAACAAGTTCATTTTTGAGGCTTTGTCCAATGTCTGGCAATCCTGGCAGTGAGCAAAAGCAGTATCACAGGCAGGGTCTCCAAACTGAGTGCGCAAACGACATGAACTCCGTGTGAATGACCTACAGAAGGCTCATGAATGACCTATAGATCAGCCATTATTCCTTGAGTTACTCAGCAAATTAGAAAGAGCAGGCAACGAGAAGGATAATTGCAAGCCTGCACAGCCTTTGGATGAAGCTCCCGTGATTCTTTGTGTATCTCCAGATGGGCTTCTTTCCTTCTTTCTGCTTCTGGTTTCTTGTCTAGCCGATGGGACTAGTAATTACTGCTGGCTTTTGAAGCCACCTGGAAATCTACTGATGAATAATGATCATAGCACGCTACTGTCTTGATGGTTTTTGTCAAATTGTTCCTAAAACACTTCCCCTCTAAATGTACGTGGGCTGCCACTGGTGATCCAGTTCTTACTCCTACACAGTATGTCCAACTGCAGCACAGTGCAGAGCACCTCTCAGGATTTTTCATCACTGTGACCTCAAACTTTCGATTCTTTTTACAGAAGCCACAAATTTATTGACATCACTTACTGGGCTGTTTTTAGTGAAGTGAAAGTCCTAGGGCAAGGACCTGTGGTCTGCCTGCAGATAAACAACAAGGTGGACCTACTCAGCTCTTCAGGGTTTATTGGCTAGCCATGAATACCAGTGTTTACGTAGTGCCTGTCCTTTTTTATGGTAAACCCGAGTCTGAAGCTTATGTGGCAGCTCTGGACCTTCCCAGAAAAGCCTCAAGATGGACTGAAGGCTGTCATAAGGAGCCGTGGACTGAAATAATCCAATTTCTGCCTCTCTTCCAGGTCAAAGGAATGGAAAGAGCTCAACACTGCTGAAGAGATCTTTTATTTGGAGCCAACACATAGCATTTGGTACCATGACATACCTTAGAAACAAGTGGTACCCACTGTGGTACCAAAAGGTCACCTATGTGACCAAGACCATCTGAACAGAACTACAAGCTTTCATTAAGCACATGCAAAAGCATCTCTGCACTGCATCCACAGGACATTTCACTCAGACTCTTCAGTCTGCCTTGCAGCTCAGACAACTCTACAGAAGCGACGTGCAACTTCTTTCAGTTGTCTGCTGCCCCTTCTAAATCTAAAGCACCACCTTAGTCATCTTTCCCTCAGGCTTTCTGACTCGCAAAGGGGAAGGGAAAAACTTCACCAGCAAAACACACGTTAATTATATGTTGGTTAGTGCAGCAATCACTTTCTCAGAACAGCCTAGATTACATTTTCAGAGCTAAGAGTAAGGATTATGAGATAAAACAAAGGCTTATTGAGACCATCTACAATCACAAGAGCTGAAAACAAACAGACACTAAGAAAACACAACCCAAGATATATTATTCCTCTCCAGCAAGACCAATGTAAGTGTCTGAAGAAGAAACCAACCCTCAAATCCCATTACTAGAAAAGAGACAACCTCTGGTGCAGCACTTCTGCACTAGTGTGGTTCTCAATTTTATTAGTGCTGTCTTGAGATTTTTGCTATAAGTAATTGGATCTAAAGAAATATTGTAAGATAAGACACTGGTCCATTAGCCAACAACAGTCAGGAAATTTTGCCAGAAAACAGAGCTGTCCTTATGGGCTTTGTGTACAGATGAGGATTCCCTACCAAGCCATCAGTATCTCAGGCCAACACTACCACCAAACACTCAAGAAAAGTAATAGATAACAACAGAAGGATTTGGTTTGAATGCCAGGTCAAATTCATTACCAGGTCCATTTCTGGCAGATACTTAATTGCAGGAACCTGTTCTTTATCTTTACATGTTCACTGCACTTTCATCATCCTCAGCTCTTCCTTTACACAGGAGAGCATATGTATTTTTAAAAGAGAGGTAATCAGATAAGCAAACTGCCAGGTAAGAAGAACAAGCAGCTCACGTCATATCTTTGCAGTCAGTTCTACCACACCCACCCTCTCCAAGAAGGCACTTCCTGGCTATGTTTTTGTTTTCTGACAAAAATATAAAACAAGCAATAAATGTGGGAAATGTACTTCTCCATCTCCAGAAGCAGAACACATTTCTTGTAAATCATGAATTGCCACTTTCCACAACTCCAGTCAGATGAGTAACCCACAAAAAATCAAAAAGCAACCCTTTACTGAGGTTTGGCTTACTTAGTAAAACAAGTCAGAAACATCCTGGGAACAAAGCACCATGTCTCTTAATATTCCTACTCAGACCCAAGCCAGAGTCACTTCTATGTCTTCTCCAACCAGAGAAATAAATGGTGAGCCTACATCCACATCAATAAAACCTATTCAGCACTTCCCAAGAACCATAAATTTTCAGGGAAACACTATTATCTTGCTAAATATTTAGTGTCGCTTGCACTTCAGTAAAAAGGGATTGTTTCTAATAGCTAGTTAAATTGGGTCAGATATGCCCAAGATCATAGGAGAGAAAAATGAGTCAGTTAGAGCAGGGATGCTTTCTTGTGAAATTACCTACTGAACTCTCCAGACAATGAAATTACACTCCAGGCAGATTAAGTTAGCTTCAAACAGTTCAGTCTCCACCCAGGAATTTTCTGCCTTATATGCCAGGAGTGCCCCTTCCAGAAGGGCAGAAGTGCCACTGAAAGCACCATGCTGCTTGCTAAATGCCTCACCAGCAGCACTTCATGCTCAAGCACAGGCTGAACACACTAATGCTCTGCCAACCTTACAAGCCCAGCGTACTTCATCCCTCCATGAGATAACTCAGTCAATGCCACTCAGAAAGGAGTGCCAGGCAGTCAGATCAGGCTGATCTGAAGGGCCACAATATCTCATCAGCACCTCTTTATCTTGTGTAATCATCTCTTATAAAGAAAATGAAAATTAACTGGAAACAGTACTATCAACCTCCTTACACAAATAAGAAGTAGATACCTAAGGCAGGGTCACTTGCAGTGAGAGGTGCAGATGACAGCATCTTCAACACAATCTAGACCCAATTAGCTGTTCACATAAAGAGATGCCACTTCATCTTTGCATATCCTAACTAGAATTCAATTCCATTGCCAGTCTCCGTCATCATTTCCCAATCTTGTCTGCTAAACAACGTACAGCTCCTCTCTTCATCACCTTACCTCAGCACCAAAAGCCATTTTTTAGACTTCCAGGGAAGAGTTTTTGCACAGGGCAGGAACAGAGGATCTGCAAGCATGCCCCTGATGCACTCAACCGGCTGCAAGACAATTTTCCTACTTCTTCTCATGAAAGGTGCAACCAGTATCAGTGAACCACTAACAGCCTAGCCACAGTGATATGAGTGAAGGGAATAAATTAGTCTGGTATGAAGTCTGTGAGTGTCCATTAGCAAGTCCCCAGGGAAGAGCTGGGAGCAGGACAAGCCTGCAGTACTGTACCTCACCCTTCAGCACAGAGAGGGCTGTCTTACATGGGTTAATCTCTTCAATAACTCCCCAAAAAAAGGTTCTTTCAAGTTTGCACCCAAGCCCTCCCCACATCAACAAATGTCTTGTTTCTACCACATTCTTCCACTGTCTCAAGGAATTGCATCCTATTGCCTGTTCCATGCTTGATGCCTTCACCAACAACTTTCAGCTCTCACGCTGGCAGAGCAAGCATTTCATCCCCATGCCTTTTCTCTGGCCTGTCACGGCCCTGCAGGACTGTCCTTGTCTACTCTGTTGCTGCCTGCAAGGAATCTCCTCACCTCTGGGCTTCTTGCAGTCCCCACACTTTCACCCTCACCACATGCAGCAGTAAAGCAGGGATGGACAGCAGGCTTACACAGCAGCATGGAAGCCCTTACAGATCCTAATGCTTAATCCACTTTTATCTCAACTACTGCCATCTCACCAGCTCTGTGCTCAGCTAGGATGGGCTGTGGTGGCAGCTCTTCCTCCCGAAAGGTCACTGCCAGCTCAGAGCCCAACTTTTTATCTGTGAAGGGAGGACAGCCCATCCCCATGTGTATGGCCCAGTTTCCTAGAACATACTGCCACCTGTGCTAAGGTGATACTTGTGCTTGACCTGCTGGAACTGAGGACCAAAGCAAGGAAGTCATGGGGAGAACATGACTCTGTCAGAACTGTTATCATTCTTCAAAGTACACAGGGACAAGTGTTCAGGTGAAAACGTGGTGACTGTTAACTCTATTTGGGGTACACCTACTAAATTCAGAGGCAATACAACTGCACAGCACATGACCCAGTACACCAGCACCAAACAAGAGAAAGCACAACCAGCAGGATGAAGAGACTTCGTTTCATCCTCAGCACATGGCCTTTCAGCCTCACAGTATTACCAAGCTAAATCAGTTTTACCTCAAGCTTGACTTCAGTCATTATTTGTATCACACACAGTAACCACCAAAATTTAATTAGCATATTTATTCAAACACAAATTACGCATAACCCTTCAAGAAATACATTGCAACTAAGCCTCCGCATATCAGATTTTTTCATTTAGCTTGTCTACAAGACATACTTTGTCAAAACAGCAGAATCAGACTAATTAAATGGTTATGGCTGAGAATTGCATGTGATGAAAAAACAGTTTAAGAGCAAAGACGATACAGAGAGCACACTACTGGATTATAGCCCAGCATCAATCATTCAGAAAGTGACAGGATGAAGTTTTTTCCAACAGAATACAAGTATACAGCATCATTAGTATACATTTTGCATTAATAATTATTAAAAAATAGAAAAAATGTTAACTTCAAATATTACTTTGCTATCCACTATACCTATAAGGTAAAACCATAAATGGACTAACTCTGCTTAGGAGGTGGAAAACATTAAGTCTCTAGAAGTAACTAGAGCCCAATTCAGCAAGCTACTTATGCATGTGCTTAAGCCCTACCAACACTAGTAAGGTTTACACATGATGAAATATTATAATTAACAATGAGAGATTTCAGCATGTATCAACAGTGAAGTACATGCAAACCACTTGCACTGAATCAGTACTTTAAAGTACAAGTTACATACATACTACAAAAATCATGATCTTTCTCTCTCAGTCTGTTGTTTCATCAAAAGAAAAACCCCTACTGGGTATGAGAAAAACTGATACAGTCCCCTGAAGAAGCATGGCTTTACATGTTTTATTAACAACTCCAAAAGCATGCACAAATCAGTGCTAGGGACAATCAATATTCACTCCACTTCCCATCCTCAGTCTTTCAGAACAACAGAATTTACCCAATTTGCACCAGTATAGTATTAAAACTCCATATACAATTTGCAAGTTCAAGATCAAGGAACTTCATTCTTCAGATCCTTCCCCAAGCAATCAACAGATTCTTAGACCTATACAGCTGTACAATAATGTCAGTGACTATATACAATCCTGCACAAGATACTGCAACAAAGCCACAGTTACATAAATAAGTGTTCGACTTCAAAAATATTTCTCTTGCACTTAAGTGTTATTAAAAACACAACAAAAATATCTGCAATTTTGACCTGTATCAGCCCTCTCTACAATTAAAATTTTAAAAATTCCTCTAGAATTGCCCTTGTCTAGAAGTTATCTGTATGGCTGTTTAAATAAAATCAGTCTGGCCGCAGCTATGAAATACAGGTAGCCAGGCAAATGTTCCACATACTTGGGAATGAAACATTCCATTTTGGTTAGAGGAATTTGATTGTTGGGTTTGGGGTTGTTTTTTTTTAACTCTTATATAACCCACTATATAATAGTGAACAAAATACTTTTGTTTCATAGAAACAACTAACATTTGCCCACACCAGGCAAATGCTCTATTTACAGATACATTAGGACTGCCTGACTGACAGTGAGTGTAAGTTGCTGAACTCCAAGAAACATGGAGCCTAAAACGGCGACACTCTCTGCTGAATCGCCTTCCCTTTGAGGATACGTCTTATCTGGAGAAGAGAAAAAAAACAAAAACGTTAGTATTCATCATCTTCAAGTGAGTCACAATCTGAAAAAAACCCACCCTAGACTCAGCTGTGCGTTCCTCATTTGTCTGAGCCTAGGTCCTGAGTTCAGTTACAGCAGAGTTGATCCCATTTTACAGCATTTGAACCAATGAAAGGCAACAGTCACCAACCAACTCAGCTGTGCTTAAGTTATTCCTCTCTTAGGTCAGGAGTCACCATTTTCATCGGGTATTAGTATAGGAAAAAGGGATTTTCTTCATCTGTTACTCATGCCTAAGAACTGTCACTACTAATCATGACAGGAGCAATAAAAGCATGAACTCCGGCATTCTGACAGGAGCCAGAGAAGGCGTATTGCCTCCAGTATGTGGGCAAGGTTACAAAGACAAAGGCTATCTTGACAGAAAAAAGCTTTTGAGATAGAAAAAATAAAAGCTGCAAGTGAAACCTAAAATTTCAGGTCTGTATGTTCCACTTGATCTTGACACTGAAATTAAAGAACTCTGAGTGAAATGGCATTTGCTAAATCTTTTCCTTGAAAGCTGAAACTCAAACCCCAAAAGAAACTCTGGGAGAGGAATAAAGCTTTTGTGTAGGCAGGGGCAGATGGAAGGAGAGGGTTGTCAGCATTTTTTTTACCTGCTCCCCTACAAGGCCATCAGGAACCAGATGAACGGGCTGCTCGTTCTCCAAGTTCCTGGCGCTGGGGTCAGCTCCCCTGCGCATGAGCAGGCGCACGGCATCCAGCTGGCTCACGCGGTACTGCAGGCTGGCAGCCACGTGCAGGGCTGTGTTGCCATTGTAAGCCTGGGGACAACACACAACACCATGAAGGAGAAGTGGGGGCACGAGGCTCGCTCCCTCTCTACCCACACCACGGAAAAATCACCATACCTTTGCATTAACAAAAGAGAGATAGTTGGGCAGCTCCAAAAAGAGACGAATGAGCTCCAGGTTTGCTTCTTCTGCTGCCAAATGTAAAGCAGAGCGACCACTTTTGCGATCCTATCAAAAAAGAAACTGATTAGTCTTCCCTGCAGGTGCTTCACCTATCCAGGGTGAACATGCAGACAAATACAAGGAGAAAGCAATGCAACTGCATAGTGTTGAGCAAACATACTTGCCCTACAATTCATCAAGTCAATCTGAATCTATATTTTATTATCAACATCTAATGAACAATGGAACCTGATCTCATCTGGAGGTAAACTTACAATAATGTAACATTTGTTATTTTGGCTAAGTAACGGTCTGGCATGGCACAGACCTGAACTGCACAGGTAAGCAGTTTTTAATTAAAATCTGCAGTTCAAGAACAAGGTGTCGTCAGCACCTTATTACTCCAGGTACCTCAGAGCGCTCCAAACATATTCTTACTTTTACAACACTACTCACTGCAGGCAGCGTAGCATCATTCTTAATCTAGAAATTAGACTGTCACCTCCCTCTTTCTCAGGTTCATTTGCATTGATAATACCTTGCTCTGAATAAATGCAACATTCTCATCCCATTTGGGTAAATTAAGCTGTAGGAAGCTTTCAAATTAGTCTACTTCCTTTTTAATAAGCTGAAATGCAGCGTGGGAGAATAGGACATACTCTGTTTCCACATTCTCTCTGGATCTGGCACTTCAGACTAAGCCATTTCACTTACTTTCGCTTCAACAGAAGCTCCCATTTGTATCAGGGTCTTGATGGTTTCTACCAGGCTCTTGTTTCTCAGCAGAAGCTCCTGGACCTCAGGGGAGTGAGGTGGCTGACTGTTCTGCAGTTCATGCAGCACAGCATTATGGGCCAGAACTGCACAGTGCAATGCTGTCAAACCTTAACATCACCAAATAAAAAAATCAAAGTCATCATTAATAAACAAATGCAATGCAGAAGTATTGACTCACCACTTGTTTCAGAGGCTGAATAAAGGAGCTGCTTGTCCCTTGTTAAGTCCAGGGACAGTTTCACATTTGTGACAGTGACTGTGACCAAGCAGCTTGAGATTCAGATTGTCCATCACTGGAGGAGTTCAGTAGCAGCCTACTGTGAGCTCACAGCCAGCAGATGAGAAGAGAATCAAATTCTAATTTTTTTTAGAAAATGTACATTAGAAAGAGCTGTTAAATTAAAAGAGGTCCAAACAAAAGAGCTCTCCAGTGCCAGATTCTGGCTTCTGTATCCACTGACACAATGCTGGCACTCCAACATTTTAAACAAAGGCCAATTACTACTCATGCTCTCCTTGCCAAACACAGCAGTCACACCTAAGAGGAAAGACGTCCTGACACAGACTGACCATGTCTTTACCTGACAGATCTGTCAATTGGACCTGTAAATTTCAGTCTGACAAAGAAATGCTGCATTTTACTGCTTTTCAACCCGGGATAACATTCACATCAGTAGCTATAAAACATCGTAATACCCAGCAACTCTGTAAATTATAAACTCGTAACTACTCACCATCATAGTTTGTTGCCTCAAGGTCCACATACTGATTGCTTCCCATGGCTCCCTTTTGGATTGCCTACAAAAGTGGGAACAGGTACACATTTAGGTCTTATCCAAACCACATATTGCTTCAAGTTTGTCTATTACCTTACTGCAATAAAGCTGCAATAAGTAACAGTATCCCTGGAGTGTTCAAGTCCAGGTTGGATGGGGCTCTGAGCAACCTGGTCTAGTGAAAGGTGTCCCTGAACACAGCAGGGGAGTTGGAACTAGATGATCTTTAAATTCTCTTCCAACCCAAACCATTCTATCATACCATGATTCAGATGAGACTTATTTATTGTTTTGGTTAGGTAAACCAGAAGATTCCCCAAAATTACTCAAAAATGTTGGTAGAACTTTAATGAAAAACTCAGTCTCACTTTCAGCTATTGGTGTAGAGCCACAAGGCATACTCACAAGGCTACCCAGAGAGAAAGATAAAGGGGGCATCTCCAGAGTTTCTGAATACAACTAATACAAAGTGTAAGAGTCAACAGCCAGGGCAGAGCTGTGCCTGCCTGGTTCTTACCTGGAGGACCTGGGCATGCCCCTTCTCAGCACAAACATGCAGAGGCGTTCTACCCCAGCAGTCTGTGGTGTTCACTTGAGCCCCCAAGCTAACCAAGTCCTGCACAATGAGATGCTGATTGGCAGCCACAGCAACCTGGAAAGCACTCTGCAAACATCAAGAAGAAAATTTAGGCTATTAGTCATCTGATCTCTAACAGGAAAGAGCAACTAAAACAAATAAAAACCCTAGCTACCTGGTATTATTTAAGCAGTGATTATGAATACTAGGAAGCCAGGACAAATGAAGCAAAGCACATAGTTTTACCAGCTCAAGGTGATCCCAAGAAGTATTAATAGCTCAAGGTTAATATTAGTATGCAGGCTAAATCTTGGGGTTAATATTAAATAAGCATTTCACCACATCTTTCTCAAGGTCCAGACATGCAGAAGCACTCAGGTGCACAAAGCAGGTGGAAAGATTTTTTTCAGAACCTCACCTGGCCATTGTGCTCTTTAATATCCAGCATGTGCAGGGCAGCCATCTTCCTGGCAAGGACATAGGAGAGTGCTCGACGGCCCTGAGCAACAGCGATGTGGAGGAAGCTGCAGGAAAGAGGGGAAACAGAGTTACACCACGATACAAACCTGGGCTCAAGACAGCAGGGGTCCAAATATACCGGAGGGGTGTTATGCTGACAGCCTCAGACCTCCCCTGCGTAAATGAGACAGGAACACAGGGCAACTCAAACCATCTGAATTAGAATGTTTTCCTCCCCATTCACCAAAGTCTAACAATAAAATTAAACAATACAAGCACCTCCTCTAGTCAAGTGTGCTGCAATTCTCTGCACTACTGGACTTGTGACACAAACACAGCTATTGAGCTACTTCCACTGTAACGCTGCAATCTGCCAAAACTCAAACAGAAACATTCCCCAACCTCCCACATAAGACACACCAAGATAAACGGCACTCACGTGTCTCCATCAGAGTCCTTTGCAAGGAACTGGTCTTGAGAGATGTTAGCCAGTTTGTTCTCCTCTTGCTCCACTTGCCATTGAAAAAATGACTTGCCCAGCTGCGTCGTGCTTCTGGCAATGTTTTGGTCAGGTAGAGAAACATTCAAAGCAGCCAAAGAGACACTGCGCTCCAGACTCCCACAGGCGTTGCTGGAAAGCAAGCTGAAGTTTGGGGCATGAGGGGCAACGTCGGCCTGGGGGTGGGCACTGGTCAGCGGCTGGAGGGGACTGGAGAGGCTGTCCGAGCCTTCGGAGTCGTTCAAGAGGGAAGAGAAGCTCTGAGACGGGCAGTACTGCAGCTCATGGCTCTCAAAGGTGTTCTGCTGATAGGCAGGAGACTGGTCATTGGCAACAAACGGCCTGTAGTCCAGGGAAGCATCTGAAGGGTAACTCTGTGACAGATCTTGGTTCTGGGATGAAGGGAACTGGTAATGCTGTGGCGGATCCAGCAGATGCTGGTTGGTGTGGTCTTGGAATGCCTGGTACTTCTGGGACGGGGAGAAAGCCTGTGTTCCTGGGCTGTCCTGGTACTGCTCACTGGGCGAGCCGTGGCTGGAGACAGAGTGCAACCAGCTCACCTGCACCGTGTTCAGAGAAATGGGGCTCGACTCGTTCTTGATGTTCATAATGTTCTGAAGCAGATCAGAACTGCTGTCGTGCTTTGGCTCGGTTTTATGTGTCTCCTCAATGCTATCCATAGAAGTTGGTGTCTGGGGTGGTGTCTGACAGGAAAACAATAAAAGAAAAATCAAAACGAACCCAGAAAGTAGAGATATGGTTGCATCTTGTAGATCTCTGATCATACAAAGCAAACTGAAAAACAAAGGCATGGAAAAAAATACCACAGACTTACCAGGAGATGTGGGTGAACATTAGCTTGGCGTTTGAAAGAAGGTGCATCAGAAAGGAGCTCAGGAGCCTTTCTTTTACCACTGTGACCTAGTATGCTCTTCAGTTCTGCTGAAAAGAAAATAAATTTAGAATCCATTTGGAGGTTACTCTTACAATTGATTTAAAACCTTACTGCAGAGTATGTATAAAAAATAGTCTACCTGTGTATGGCTCGTAGTTCACCAGTCCTCCTTGTGCCTTTTAAGAAAAATTCAGATTATTCTGTTATTATAATGTTATTTTAGGAAAAGAAACAAAAACAAAAACAAAAAAAAAACCACCAAAAAAAAAGCAGCAATGACTTCCTTCTATAAACACAGAATATACCTTAGAATAATTCTAGTACATGGTTGTCTAACTTTAACTTAATTGCTGTTAATTAAGGTTAGAATATGGAAATACTTTAATGAAACTTAAATAAACCCCAATATTTTTCTTTAGGCTTTTCAAGCTATTTGTTATAATACCACAAAACTCACAAAAATCTAGAGGAAGACACTATGCCTTCCAGAGGCCTAAGGATTTTTCTTTTAACATAAATAACCCAGCCAATTTTACACTTCTTCAATGCCATGAACTTCCCTATGCAAAAATCTTCCTGTGACAACCTTTATCCAGGAAGCTTTCAAACATACACTCATAAAAGCTATTCAATAAAACCAAAAATACACTTTAATCTTCTCAGAATTTCCTGTATTTTACTCTGCTTTTTCAGACTGAAAGGGCCTACTTTTATACTGTGTGCTCTGCACAGAGGTGCCATAGCATGACAAACAAATCTGAGAAGAAGCACTAACCCTTCCAATGAATGATTTCATTCCAGTCAACAGGGAATTTCTGTGGTTTCGTAACACAAACGTATCTTTATCCAGACTCCCTTTAGAAAATAAAGCTTAGCAAGAACATTTTTAAGTGCCTCCTTCTCCCACAGTAAACCTTCTCAGTGATTTCTTTCCAGCTGTACTTTTCCATTACATGTTGAAAAGGAAAAACACTGACTCCATCCACATCAGATAAAGTAGCAGCTCAGTCCTAGCGCTACTGCAAAGTGCTTTTTGGCCATTAAATGCACATCTGTCAGTTACCTTGTTTTCCTCGGTGGCGGGGCCCGAGGACATCTGTTTGCTGCTCCTGAAGTGCAGCAGGAGCTCCTTCACGGAGTTCTTCACACGGACCCCCTGGAAAGGTCCTCTGTGCTGCTTCCCCCCCCCCATGTGTTGTTCAACTGTGGAGACACGAAAACAAAACCCGAACTCAAGCCACCGATTTCGTTTTTATTGAACAGAAAAGCAAAAAACGCACAAAAAACCCCAAACCAAATCAACCGAGCAAACAAACCAAAAACAACAACAAAACAAACCAAAAACAACAACAAAACAAACCCAACCAGAGCTTTTGTGGAAAACCACCTAAACCCCGGTTTACCAGAGAGGAGCCAGGGAGCCGCCCCCCGCCCCCCTTCGCCATCCCCGGGGCGTGCGGCTCCTCCGCCGGCCGGGACCCCCGGGCCGCTCCCGCTCCAAGGATGGAAACGCCCCGGCGCCGGGCACGAGGCACCGGCCAAACGCGCCCGCCCGACGCAGCGCTCCCGCTTTTCCCCGCTTCGGCCGATCTCACACCCGCAAGGACGTGCGGCCGCCTTCGCCCCCGAGGGGACGGCGCGGG
>VZRZ01004467.1:835416-871757 GCA_013398175.1 Climacteris rufus
GGCGGGGCCGCCTTCCCGTAAGGGCGGCGGGGGAAGCCGCGCCCGGCGCGGGGCGGCACCCGCGAGCGGGGCACGGGGGCCTGGCGGTGTCGGCCCGCTCCGCCTGCCCGGGAGTTTCCGGGTGGGGGTGATGGGCAGGGTGGTTAGGGATGGCGTCTCACATCTTGTCATCCAGGCTTGCCCATAGGCTTCACAGAATCAGAGAGGACCCTGAGCTGGAAGGGCCCCCTAAGGATCATCGAGCCCAACTCCTGGCCCTGCCCAGGACAGCCCAAGAATCACACCGTGTGCCTGAGAGCGTTGTCCAAACGCAGTCTTGGCAGCCCTCGCTTACAACTCGTGCAACCACTAATTGCCACCTTCTTACGGGGCTGCAGAGATGGAGATGACCAGCATCTCCCTCGGCCTCCTGCCACTGCTGATGCCGGCTCACGTCCCCACGTGCAGGTATCCCTCACCCCAAGCGCGATGGCACAGGAGCATTCACCCCAGTCCTGCCAGGCCTTGGCTCCAGGGACGCCGGCATGGCAGTACTGGGCTTCTTTGGTCATGTGCATCACATGAGCAGCATCCAGCATGAGCTGTTACTCACAACAGAGATGAGTCATCTCTGTTCCTCTTACCAGAGCGTGGAGTAGGCAGGGGGCAGACAAGGAATTATTTTGGGTTTAGGTTGCACCATCCTGCGGTGGCAAAGCCTCTCAGTTGAGGCCGGCGGGAAGAAATGGGTAAGCAATATGATGCCAAAATGAAAAGTGGGCGGAACCGTGTGTCTGCGATTACTGCTAACACCACGGAGTTAGTACCAATGTTCACAGGGAGACTTCTCAGGCTTCTACTTTTCAAACAAGTATTTCTGTTTTCCCAGTTCCACTTAGGTCACCGTCTTATAAAATGTAAGTGAGCCATTTTGCCCACGAGGTTGACATTAGCATGTTTTTAGCACTATGGCTGCTCCAAAAAAAAAAATATGTAGTAAAACAACATTGCCTTTCTAAAGTATATTATGCAAATTGGAGGTCTATAATTTAAATTATTATATATGTTTTAATTGTATTGAAAAACATGGGACAGGTGCAACATGAAATTATATTAATCAGCACATGAGGAGGCAGGAGGGAACTACTTTATATTATTCAAATATTTCTTCCACTGTCAAGTGAAGGAAGGATTTTGCTGAGAATTAGCTATTCAGTTTTCTACTGCAAAGAATTGGTTGAATTTATGCAGTCAGAGTAAAATTTGCAAATGGAACACATAAAATGAAATCAGATGCCAAGTACTGCCAGAAATATCCCAATAAAGGTAAAAACTCACTTGGATGTTGCCCATTTTTCACTGTAAAATAGCTAGTTTTCTCTGTTAGACAGTCTCAAGGACGATTTCTGTAAACATAGCTATGTTGTTGTAAAAATTATCTTTTTACATTCCTTTCCCATGGACACAGATCCCTTTGACGGACACTTCTTGTAACCAATATAGTTAGAGACGGAAGTGTTAATTTTCTCCAATGATCTGTGATTTCTAAAAGTGTATATAAGAATTAAACGAAAGGGGTTTCCCCCCCTTTCCGCCCTTGCTCTGAACACAGCCCGAAGTCCAGCTCTCATTATTTCTGCGTCTTCGACTGATTACCGGGATAAGCCGAAATAACAGGCATCGCGGTAATACTTGGACCCTGAGCAGAAACTCTCCCAAGAGCACCTTCTCCCTCATTTAACAACCCACTTTACGCAAGTGAGGATTTATGGAATGAGGCCCCATGTTTTAAACACACAAGGCAATGGTTCTCTCTTATTCTTCAAGCCCTAGAGCTCAGGCACGATACCTTAACCTTACGTAGACTCGTTTAAGTATTCTCTCACTGAAAAGCGCTCGGTGCTCAGGGATCCTCCAGTCTCCCAATGCTCTTTGCACGTTCAGTGGCTAATGGGAGGACCCACAACTCAGCTTTCTGAAAATGGATCCAACCCATGAACCTTTGCATTCTTATCCCTGCCAGGCAGCCCTGAAAGCCAGTCATTTTAACCTCACCAGGAGGGTCTACAACTACTATACCAAATGCAACTCATCTTTTAACAAGGAAATGGTAATGTGAATCTGGGAATTTGATAATCCAGAAAATTAGATTTGTCATCATAGTTATCTGCCATTCTCTTTAAAATGTTGAGAATAAAAGAGATTTCAAACCAAAGGTGGATTTTTCTCATTGTAGTTCTGTGTTGTGGAAGGTCCCTAAACGACAGACAGCACCTGTATCCTTGCTATTCAGTAACAATTTTGGAATGGATTTAATTGGAGATTAGTCTCTACATATGAATGAAAACTAGTCTATTAAACAATCTAATGATTTGTGTGGCTTTTTTTCTCTAAAAGGGTGTCGAATTTCTATTTCTCTTCTATTCCAAAGTCTCTACTCCCCTGAAGGTGGAATTGCTGACTTGCTTTCCTTTTACCAAGCAAAATCCACTTCAGGCAATACTCTGATACTTCAGCTCATATTTTTTCATCAGTGACATCTTATTTATCAAGTGTCCTGGCATAAATCTACTCCCAGTCAAAGCAGATTAAGACAAGTCTAATTCCACCAAGCTCTGTAACAAAAGGCTCTTTCAAAAATACACACACACCCATTGGTTGCACAAGATGAGCTGGCTCCCAGCAGCCTTGTGCTCTCCAAGTGCTCCATGAGAGTTACTGGTAAATCATTGCTACATCCACAAACTGTAATTATTAATGCTGCAGACCTTGAACATTTGGGTTTTGGCCCAAACACTACGTAACTTACAGCAATCAAAACGCTGTGAGACATCTTCAGCCAAAGTAAGTTCCTCTGGGGCAGGGTGGTGAACAAAAAAAAAAAAGTCCTTGTCACCTCTTCTCCTTGGGAAGGCATTGCAGGACACATGCAGTGTCCAGTTGTTTTCAGCCTGCTTTGTCTGAGCCGTAATTCAGTGCAAAGAGCCCACCCCAGAGCTGGAGAAGGCTGCGAGGTGAGCACGGAGTGCTGTCTTCCCATGTGTTTATTGCACCACCTCCATTTACTGAGATGTATCAATAATGCCAACTAGTGGCCATTATCAGCAGCATTTGTTCCAAAACCCCTCTTCTGTACAGCTGCAAAAAGTGAGATAGGCTTATCTTGATAGGCTGATCTCAACCAACAACAAAAAAGAAACAGAATGCACTTGTTTCTGAAAACTCTGCTTCTTCCCTCCCTTCAGAACACAGCCCAGACAGGTATTGTGGCATTATAAGCAATCAGTCTTGGTTTAGGTTAATCCAATACACTTGATTAACAAAACAATTTTGGAAACTTGTGCAGACCCGTGAGCTACTTCAATGGGATCTGAAAAAATTCAGCTAAGAACAAAACCAAAATCCAGTTGTCTTGAAGCTTGCACTCACTAGGTAGGGTTCTCATTACAAAAAACAAAGAGACTGATGCCAACACTGTAGACTTTTACCACCAACTAAACACCTAGGCTAACTAAGGTCACGTGTATCCCCTTTGCTATCCTAATCAGAACAGCACAGAGAGAAGATGCAGTGTGTCCACGCTGCTTTGTCCCTGGGGCACATACTGAGGTGAATGCTATAGGGGATGTAGCCTTTAAATAAATAAATGAGTGAATAAATCAAGCCGAGTAAGTGGAGCTTTGTCTTCCCTGTAGAGCAGCACGTAGTCACTCTGCCAGGCACACTGAATAACTTCCTCTGTAAGTGAGGAACACGCCAGCTCTCAGAGCAGCCCATGGTTCAGCAGGTATGGGAGCAAAAGAAATCTCTCTCCTCAGTCTGTCTCCTAAGCAGCAGCGCAGGATAAGGGTCAGCCTCTAGATAAAGGGTCAGAGCACAAACTACTAGTGACAAGAACTTAGTTTTGCAACATGTTTCTGGAGCAGCATAACCTTCTTGGTATTTCTTAAACTGGAAAGAAAAATGGTAGTTTACAATCCAGTTGTGTAATGCAAGTGAGTATTTGCTGTGCGGACGTCAAACATTCCTTATTCTCCACTGGGTGTAATTAGGCTCCTGCTGCAGACTGAGTTGAACACCACTGCCACAACTCTGTACCCCAGCAGCACTTCCAGCAGCACACCCACCCCAAACCATCCAGCATAACACCCTGGCTGCTTTTAGAATGGCATTGAGAAAACCAGAGGTAACAGTTTAGTAACTATCCCACACCTAGAGAGCGTTCAGGGTCTGTACCTGCGTTTACTTTAACAGTTCTGGAGAGCACACATCAGCAGGTTGGAAATTATCCATGGCACAGTTTTGCTCTAAAAGCTGTTACAGAGGAGTCGGTATTTCTTGCCTCTTTGTTATACTTGTATTGCTACATTTTTCCTAGACTTTGGTCTCCAAAGTCTGGAAAAGTCTGACATTTTGGGATTAACCTGAACATCAAAAGGGGGCATGTATAATTCTTCATATTAAAGAAAAACTCAGACTTTTTATTTAACATATTTCTTTTGGGCCTTACTCCTTTGATCCAAAGAATACACTCAGTTTTGCTTTTTTTCTCTCAAGGTGTCTGATATTAGTAAAAAAAAAAAGAAAAAAATTTAAAAACAGCGATATTGCTCCTAAGCAGAATCCTTCAACACTGTGTATGTAAAGCAGCTGAAATCAGTACAGAAGAAAGCCTAAACCCAAGCAAGTGTTGCAAAGCAGGCAAGGTGAACCTGAGTTCTGTGAAAGTAAACAGTTTCCTTGTACATATACCTTGTGTTTGTGGACATTCCTCCCAACATAGTCACTACCCTGGTTAGTCATGTTTTCTCAGCAGCTCACCTATCTTATTAGTTCCTTAGTGCCTCGCAGTAGGAATGCACGGCTGAGAAATACACGCACCACTGATGTCACAGTGTGTAAACAAGGAGCAGAAGGCTGCTTCCCCATAGCAAAGGGCAACCTCATATGTCCCCTATAAAGGATACTGTGTGTACATAGATGACGTAGAGAGTTCTTACCTAAAAATATTTGGCTTGTTACAATATTCCAATCTAGAAAGGGAGTTAGTGCAGTTTCTCATTGCTGTTAGAGAGACTCAGTGTAGATTTGGAGGGTTAACCATCAGTTTTCCTCATGGCTCATGCTGAAAGCATATGTCTTCCTAACTCAGGTGACCAACCTGGGCCAAAACCTGACATTCATAGCTTACATTAATTTTATTTTCTGCTGTCAGATATAGGAGCATGTGTTGCAACCACAGCAGGCAATTTAGGCTTTGGTATACTTCGATTTCAGTCTTCCTACCTTCCACAAACAAACAAGGACCACTTCAACTATCTGTAAAATGAAACCACTTTCTAACAGGGACTACAGTGCTGTCTCAATGCTGTCTCAATTGTCACTCAACACTTCATTACAGGGATGGGAGGAAAAACTCACTGTGAGATTTGAACCCAGAAAAACATGATTTCTTGAACTGCAATCCACCCAGACACTTCGATTACTAGACTCTCAATTTACATGTAGTAACGGGTAACCTGTCTAAAGTTAAGGTTGTCATACATCCAGGTTTCCCAAACTTGCCTTTTCCCACTCAAAAATGTCCAGGCAGATTTTGAAAATTGGCGTTCTTCTTGGACATGGCAAAGCAGTCACATCTATCAGACAGCAAATCTAACAGCTGACTAGTTCAGAAAGCCCCAACACAGTGTCAGTATTCCTACAGCTCGCTCGTGCTGTGCTTGCATGGCAAGATCAACACCTGCAGGAAGCCTCAGCACTGCTTTGCACCATTCCACACAGCCTGTGTGCACACCATCAGCTCAGGGGTGCAGATCGGCGAGTGGGAAAGCCCAGGCAGAAGAAACAAGACACCACAGTAAGAAGCACTTGTAGCATGTTAACACTGTAGAGATCATTGAAGGGAATGCCCTCGTCTAATGTCTTGATCTTATTTCACTGTGTTTTCCAGTTTATAGAGTTTAAATGCCTTCAGTTCAGACATCCATTCACTGAGAAATCCCAGCTTTCAAAATACACATCTGTCTGACCATTGGGAAAGTCCTGAAACTCAACTGCAGAGCTGTCCTCCATTAGTCAGACAGAAACTCAATAAACAGGAAATTTTCTCATTTAAAAAAGCACCTAAATCAAGACAGACAAATAAAATTTTATTATAGTAGAGAAACTGTTAAGTTGCTTCCAAACAGTGGTACAAAAATTTTCCTGGTGCTTAGGATGAATTGCATCTACTAGGACAGGTTTTCTCTTCAATTAAATATGTGCTGGGACAGTAGCTCTTCACCTGTGGGTCAGAATTTGCTGTCACGTAAGTCTCAACCACAGATGTCCTATGTCTGCATTAAAAACACTAAAATCACGGAAAGGATACAAATACTCTGTTCTTTCTAGAGACTTAACAGCCACCTGCTACACATTTAGAAAGAAATCCAGGACAGTAACAACAACTTTACAGCAATAGTAAATTATGCATGAGTTAGCATAAAACATCAAGAAAGTTGAAAATAAACTCTTTGATTTGGTGGGGCACTGTGCAAAGCTCTGTTCCCAGGCATTGGCTTCCTCCTCCAGGTCTCAGCTGAGAAAAGACACCTACCAAAGCCAGACACATCCTGTCTGACAGGACGCTGCTCTCCACGGAAGGTAGACCATGGATGTTTAAGTTTCCTTTTAATTTCCTGCCAATTTCTTAAGAAGAAAGCAAAAGTAAAAGCTCTTTTTTCTACCTCACACATTTTGTCTCAAGAGCCTTTGACTGGGAACACGTAAAGTCATTCAGGGGGTTCTTAGCAGCACCATCAGGATTGAGTTTTGCTGCTCTCAAAAGTCCAGGTGAGGATCAAAGCCAGGTCAGACCACCTGGGCTGCAGCAGGAGGCAAAGCTGAAGGGAGGGATGGGGGCCTGCCACCCCACTGTTGCAAGCAGCCCAGGGATGGGAAAGGAAGGTTCCCAGTCCCCAGGAGGGCTGCTGCAAACCTATTTCTGGAAACTGTTGATGATGATGATGATGATAATATCCCAACCACGACCTCCAGGATGGCAGAGAGGCTGCTTGGCTGCCTCAGACAACCCAGGGCTTGGCTGGTGCTCAGTCCCCCTGACAGAGGGCATTTGTTCCCCACACACACCCTACTGCCATCTACTCACTGCCATCAAACACAACAGGAAATACAGCTTGCTGCAAAGAAAGTAAATAAAAAGGTTTAACTAGCAAAAAAGAAATCACTTGCTGGAAAGTGATCACCAAGCTGATACCGGAGTTTTGTTTGGAGCAAAAATATGGCCTACTTCCCAATGCCTCTAGGTGACATTCATCCCTGACTGCTGGTCACCCAGTCTGGCTGAGAGAGAGCTCAGGGTATGACCCTTCCCTGCCCTCTATGTGCCTCCAGCAAACCACCACATCCCAGCTGAAATCACCTGGCTTCCATCTAAAGCACTTGTGAGCCACCCACCCCCAGCTGCACGCAAGTTTCCAACAACATCGTGGCACACACGTCCCCCCAGATATTTGGGGTCTGAAAACCAGACCACATTTTATCCTCTGCAAGATGCTTAGTGCTGAACTGCCTTCCCTGCCTGCCAGATACGGGCATGGTTAATGAACCAGGGTGCTGCATAATCAGCCTCATGTGGTAAGCCAGAGAAACCCTCGCCAGGTGATGAAAAGACATTTATGGTTTGCTTTAATAAACACTTTAGCATAACAAAATTTAAAGTGATGTTTAAGCTCATTAAACTTACTTCTTTTCATTCCCACAGATATTTTTTTTTCTGAATTACAAGAAAGTAGGCGTAGATCCCTATTTTTATATATTTCCCTGTGTGGTCACACACTGCACCATGACACTTTACTCCTGTCCTGTTGAAGCTGGCAGGCTCGTATGCTGATGGTGCTCTGCTATTCCAAAATTACTGATGAGCTGCCAGGAAAGAAACCATAAACAAGATTATACAAAACACCTTTTTCCACTAAGAATGCTTCTTCCATTCAGTACTCTCGGAGCTTAGCTTTCCATCCATCCATCCATCCATCCATCCCTGCATCCAAACTCTGGAAAGCTATTACATCCTCCCCTGAAAAAAGCAGACTGATTGAGAGAGAGTTGCCCAAAACAGCTAAGCTATTTAGGAGTATTTTGCCACTATATTCACTGTGGGCTTTCAAAAATCCCACCATTTTTTGTGGTTTCTTCACTCTGGGTTGTTACCTGTTACCTTCCCTAAAGCAAACCATTCTTCCATACCCAACCCCAAAATACACAACAGAGAGTTATAGTACAAGCCACTTGTGAGGCTATTAGAAGATAAAAAAAAATAAAAATTATGAGAAGCCAATATTGTTTCCATCAATTACAGGTTTTTTAAGCAATAAATCAAATAAAATTATAACAGCATACCTTCATTTTGTAGGAGTGAAGTTAGAAATAGTTCTGTGGAAAACAAGCCGGTTCTTTGCACCCCATTGGCAACTGATCATTCCTTATGGCCATGTCTGTGTGAATGACTGAGAAGTTCCTCTGAGGTTTAAAGGTATGAAACAGAGAAGCAGTGGTAAGGAATTTTTTTTCCCCTCCCTCACAAAGCGTGTTTACTTTGGCTTTCTGGTCACAGAGGAAAAAAAAAAAAAAGAAAAGAAAGAAAGAAAAAGAAAGAAAAATACCCTAAAGAACACCCCACGAGTTTCTTACAGCTCCAGGCTGAGTACCCACAGGGTACCTTTCTTGCAGTGGCTCACGCATCACTTATCTCTTGGCTCTGGTTAACCGGAAGGGAACGGGGATGTTGTAACTTGTGAGAGGAAGCAGCAGGGGCAGGGTGGAGGAGCTCAGTGGTGTGAGCGTGGCTCCTTGGACTTTTTGTGCACGGTGGAATTTCCCAGCTGGGGTAAGCCCTGACTGAGGACATTCCCCTGTGAAAGAGGCAGGCAGGAAACCCCAGGCTGGCGTAACGCTGCCAAAAAAGGGTCTAGAAAACACTGATATGAGATAAGAATAACAAAAAAGTGCTGTACAACAGTGGAGGGAAAAGAAACCTGTGGGTACAACGTGGCAGGGTCCCCTTCCTGGGGTCAGAACCTTTCAGGGTCAGGTTCTTCTCCTTGCCCACCTCCTGGCTGCAGTGCTGCCTGGATGGCCACAGGCAGTCAAGCTGCATCTTGGCACTACAGGGTAAAGTGGACAAGCAGGTGCCTGCTGGTGGTGACATAGGAAGCCAGAGAGATGTGGTGTCCCATGTTAAAAAATAAACCAGCTCCAGCCTTTGGGAGATAGTGCAGGACAAACACATCTCCTTGGCAATTGTCTGGATTTCAGTGGGACTTTGCCCCTCAGAAAGGTCGGAAGGAGTTTCACAGGGCTAGTGTCAGCATGAAAACTCCATACAGCAAGGAGCTTGGTTAAAATGGGGGAAGGGGAAATGTGTAAAAAGAGAAAATAAAAAGGAAAAAGGTACTCCCATCTCTCACATATGTATCAGATGTGAAATAGCACCTGCTCCAGTAGATACAAATAACCTTCAGCATGAAAGAAGTCTCCAGGGTTTTCCTAAAAGGTGAGTGATGCATCTGAATCATACTCCCTTTTCTTCTTCTCCTTTCAGCAGTGGCAAAGGCCGGGATTCACCATGAATATCAAACATGGTGAGCAAGGACAGGACACCCAAATCTTTTCAGAGCAGAGCAAACAACCCCCCCCCACCTTCAGTGCCTTGTGTTACCCCTTCCCAAAGGCAGTTAACTCATACAGTTCCCAGCAGCTGGCACTAAAAATGTCCAGCTGGCACTGGACCACTTATCCCCCTGCACTGGAATATAGATGTTAAAAACAAACAGAACACCCTCAGGCTAGCCCTAGCCTTGCCCTGCTTCAGCTAGCTGCTGAAGGTAGGAGAGAACATCTCCATCCCAAAGGTGATAAATTTGAAATCTTCCCCTGCAGGCAGGAAATGCTGCATGGGCTCCATCTTCCTGTTTGTAGATGTATTACATCACTGGAACACATTCAACTGATAATCTTGATGAGCTTAATACTTTTCTTTGAAATAAGGGTGGTTTGTTCCATTCTGGGGCTGGTATTTATTTGCTCACTGAAGGTCCCTGGTGCCCTCAGTGTTGTCTAACACGTGTCAGGGTGATGCCTCATCTGGACTGTGTCCCTGCTCTCTCCTGCAGCAACTGAGGAGCAAAACATGCTGCCTTCAGGGACCTGAGGGGCTGCTGAGTGCCTTCACAAGGTATCAAGATCTCTCCTTGCAAAGAGGGGAGGCTGCAGCCCCAAAGAGGCACAGATAGCCCAACATCACGGGCAGTAGGAGCAGCATCTGGAGCACCACGGAGTTCATCCTTTCTTTCAGGTGTCACTGCATCCAAAGTTAGGGCAGCTCAGGTGCTTTGGCCCCTACAGTCACGGGGAACACTTGTTATTAGCTGTATATGCCACAATATGTATATTACCCGTGCAAACAGGTGAGTGCTGCAAAGAAAAGGAAAGTCCATGTCTGACAAGAAAAGAAAAAAAAGGCAGAGTAACAATGCCATGGCTGATACGTGGCAGGATGAAGTCATGACTCCAGCCAGAAATGAAACTATCTACTTGTAACAATGTTTGTTGCACAGAAGAACAAGGGCAACCGGACATGAGGAAGAAATGTGTTAACATAGGGAACCTGCATTGCAACCAGCAGATAGGAAGTTTCTGGGATTGGGGTAAAGTCATGTGTTGAACACATTTTACAACAATGTAAAATAATTATAATATCTGCTTGTTACTGGAACTCTGGATTTTTTTCCATTGGATTTTCCAGACAGGATTTTTTTTTTGGTAAAGTAACTTTCCTTTTTCTAATTTTACTTCTCAAAGCAAGGGCAAAAGAAAGACACAGCAGAAGCAAATAATACAAACACACAGGGAAAAATATAAAGGTGGAGCAGAAAGATGTGAAAGCATTATAAGGAAGAAACAGCTACAGACAGGAATAGCTGCCTTGCCAACAGCAAGCAACAATTCCCTGAGAGAAGCTGACTCAGAAAAGAGGGCAGGCAGAACTGGAAAGCATTACTCACTCTGCTCAGGGAAAGCCAGAGGGTAGGAAGGAGTGGAAAGAACTGAGTACAGGATGGCAAGAGGGGAAAAACCCTGTGAATTTGTCATGGTTCTTTCACTGCTGGTCCTTGTGCCATGCCTCTCATCTGCTGCACTCCCACCTGGAAGTTCTTTTGTGAGATCCTTCAAATTGGGCTGCATTGCCACAGCAAAGAAATAATCTTTGTCATAGAACTAGTCCTGATCATCGCAAACAGCCTGCAGCAGAGATTTAGAGGGAAAAGGGAGAGCCCTGTACCAAACCAAACCAAACCAAAAACAACAGGCTCAGAGGGTCCATGCAAAGGGCACCGGGTGGAAAGCACTTGTCTATTTTCAGAGCTGACCAGGGAAGGGTGAGAGTAACAATTAGAGGAGAGGACAAAAGGTTTAATGGATGGCTGACCCAGAGAATGCTGACTGCCACAGCACGTCTTGCTCTCAGACCACAGACACTGCTGAATTTTCTGTTGCAGAAAGAACTTGAGATGTACTGTTCTATCCAAGTAAAGTTTACTCCTCTTGATCCTTTTGTGGCTTAGGAAAAAAAAAACCCAAAATATTTTAAAGAATATTTGTGGGGAAAATTATCATCCTCTGAAGGACAGTCTTCAATCTAAGAGTTATCAACATCTGTCATCAATTGAATGTCACTCGAAAACAAACTCCAAACAAAAGAGCCTCATTCATTGGTGTTTGTGGCGTGTTTTCAAAACATAAACTACCCAGGAGTTACAAAACAAACCACCACCAAGACAATTATGTTGTGGCTTATGTTTTTCATTTGAGTCATCCCAGGCTCTTTTTCAGTGCCTCAAAGCCCTCTTCTGGCCACGTTCATTAAGGATTCACTAATCTGTTAAGCCCATGCCAGGTGGCAAAGTCGGGATGTTGAGGAGGCCACATTGCACTTTCACCGAGGTTTAGTGACGTGCTCACTCCACATCTGGGGCTCACAGAAAGTAACTCATACCCTCTTAATTCTTAGAGTTCCCCCACAAAACGCCTCTTTGCCATCCCCTGCAGAGAAGCTCCTGCACAATTTACCATGACAGACTCACAAAGCAGACCATCTTAAATCACCCCAAAAGGCTATTGAATATGCCCACAAGAGGCTAGTAACATCAACAGCAAAGAGGACACAGTAACTTGGACAGGATTTTAGAGAGTCACTGCCCAGATCTGAGCTAGGCTCCCTTACATGAGAGTTCAGATCTGGGTGACAAGCACTGCAGTGCACTACAGGAAGACTCAAAGACCCAGATTCAGGGAAATAATAAAACATTTCCCTGATTTCAAACACATTGATCTTGCACTGTAAATAGGACAGCTAATGTCAGAAGTTACCTAATACCCTGCTAATTGGGTAAGTTGGGCTAAACCATGGGATGAACACAAGAAGCCCCAGTCCAACCAGATCAGAAACCACGTTTTTTTGGCTCTTTGCCAGCCCTGGTGAGCCTCCTGTCCTGTGTCAGATGGTGTGAGGCTCAAGCCCCTGCCCTGCCAAGCAACCTATGCTATGTCAGGCAAGTTACATGCCTTCTCTGAGTCACCACAGCCTCTGTAGAGCACTTGGCACATGATGAAAACCTGCCTGTGCACTCCTCCTTATTTTGATTATAAATGCTTTGGGTTTCTTTTGAAAAGTTCCCCAGCTATGATATCTGTCACATCTACAACCACGTGAGAACACAATATACATGGCTTCAAACCCACTGTAAGCAGACTGTGAAACAGCACCTAAGGTATGATTGCTATGTCATTGCTGTCAGGAGGGAGTAGAGGAAGAGGTGGGTGAGCAGCCTGAGTGGGAAGAACTGTTCCTTTTTTAGAACATGTGGAGCAATACATGCATGTATATTCAGTGTGCTATCTCAGAGTAGTGAGTCTGTCCCACACTATTGGTATTGCCTTTGGAAACCTCCACATGACCAAATCCCCAGCCTTCTTCCTCTCCTTGGTGTCACAGAGCAAGACCTTTGCAAGTGGTTTTTCTTTCATTGCATCCTACTCTTTTGCTTCCCCTTTTTGTACTACTCCCCACTCTCACTCCCCTCTAAGGATGCCTAGGGCCTGACCTAACACCACACTGAAAAGCAGCTCATACTTTGCAGCCCCTCTCCTTCATTTTTGGCTCAGTGAAGGCTGATGTACCTTGGACACGATGGCAGTGCACTTCACCTTCAGTTTCCAGAGCAAAATGCTGGGAATAAGGTGCTTTGCCTTTGCCCTGTCACTTAGGGTTTGTCAGGTGGCCTTGTTGAGAGCAGGCTGGGGCATCATCTCAGCTCTGTGCTTTGGAGGAATGTATGAGCAGCACCCCAGATCACACCCTTGCCCTTGCCCTTACCCTGCCCCCTTCAGCAGTCACCATGAGAGGGGAACAGAAAAACAGAACAAACATTTGGCAATACTGCCTCAGCACTCTCTCCTAGTTTGCAGGAATTTGTAATTCAGGGATTTTTACTGGTCAAACAGGCTATTTTTGGCTGTATGTATCAGAAATCAGCACAAAGGGCATTGAGCCCTGCTTACTAGTTTCTCAACTGTGAGCCCTGGCTGCAAGCTGACTCCAAGGCAAGCCAGTAGACATCCTCTAACTCCTCCACCCTGGCCCTTCAGCCATCCCAGAGGCTCCCCAGTCTGTACCAGGCAGCCACTCTCGACCTCTCCCCCGAGCCTGCAAACACAACCCTTGGGTTCATGGGGCAGTGGGGACACAGCCCAGCAGTGCAGGATGCCCTATGGCCCTCGAACATTCTGACTGACTTGGGGGACACACCTCTCCTCCATTCTTCTTCCATTACTTAAGTAAAACCTGTTCATAAGATAGAGAAGCAATGATCACGTGGCATCCCCTCTGCTCTTCACCGTTCTTTTTAAATGAGTGGCTTAAGGATTTCCTGTGAGGCAGCTGGGCTGCAAAAGCCCTCAAAGAAGGAAGCCCAGATTATGTACAAGCTTTTATTATGTGTCAGGCCTGATACACCAACAGAGGGAAACACCAGTGTGCTTCAGTGCTAGGTCTCATGTCAGCCACAGATCACTCCTCTGCAAATACAAACCATCAGGAAAAAGATATCACTTATAGTGAACTTAATCTATAAATCATAGTATGAAACTTCTACCCAACACACAGCACAAAAATGTAATAGGTAAAACTAAAGGAACTACTGTGCAGCTATAAAAATATAAAGGATGTGGGGTAACAGCAAACAAGATAAACAGACTAAATCAGGTTAAACAGTTCAAGTAAACTTGCCCTCTTTATTACGAACTTTTCATTCTTTGAGCTTTTTGGCTATTGAAACAGTTTTTCTGATCACATCAGGAAATAAGACAGTAGAGCCTTCGTCATATTGTAAACATCACGATAATAGACATGTGTTAGAAAAAAAAACTTTGAAAACAAATTCTTTCTCTAACACACAGAAAGTGAGTCCTTCGCTGCTCCCAAGAGATAACAAGAGCTTTCCAAACAGCCTAAATATATATGGAGTGATCTGGACTTAAGAGTAAGTGCTTTATAAATGAAATAAACATTTGTGACTAAAGGTTTTTGCTGTTACTTAAGCTGTCATGAATGGAAGAATGTTTAACCCACACTTGTGCAACAAAACCAAAGCAAAACCCCAATATCTTCCACCCTTCCAGAAGACAACTTCAAACCTTCAATTTTAGCACATACACATGAAATTGTCATCTGTTGTACATAAAAAGTTGTACAGACACCTGTGGCAAGCAAAGTTCCCATTTTTACATGCTTACCTCTAGCAAGTAAAACAATGAAAACTGGTGATTTAAATCTCGTGAAGCAGAGCTGCAGTAGTGCTGTGTTGCAGATGAAATTAGAAGTAATTGAAAAAAGGGAAACTTGATTTTCATCCTCTCTTCTCACCACTCAACTAATGTTTTTACTAAATTTCTAGAAGAAAGAGATCAGCTTAAGAAGATAAACATGAGAAACAAGATTTTCAAAATACTGCAGTGCAACACTCATAAAATGGACTTTATTTATTTTATTAATAAATTGCTTTGAAATCTTCTCATAAACACAAAGTAGTTTCTTTCTCTGGGATTTGAGGAAGCTGGATTTTGAATGAAGAAATTAAAAAGGAAAAAATATCTATATTGAAAGACTAATAATCAAAATGCTCCGTACAAGAATGGAAATATCAAAAACAATACAATTTCTTCCCTTCAAACAAAAAGAAAACGGACAGAAAAGGAAGACATAGCTTTTAAAAAATACTGTGAATTAATTTATGTGTAAAAGAAGATACTTAACAGACAACTCAAAAATTCCTTTCCAATCTGTTTCACATTAAGTAACTTCAAAAATAACCAACCTCTTAAGTCCCTATTAAAATCCATTTAGAAGTTTAAAGGTTTAAAGAAATTGATTTAAAATATTTTATTGCTTCTATGTTTGCATATACGGTACACACACAACTGATGCAATGGTAACAAGATGAGAATAGAAATGAAAAATTATTTATAGATCAACTGAGTAACATCTAAAAGTATAGTGTCCCCAAACAGAAGAAAATCCTCAGTTTATTCATTTCTCCTCCCTGTCTATTTCAGACCCCAAAGAAATGAAATCTTGATCCTTATTCTAAATCAACTGGTAATTTCCCTGAAGTTCATTACCTATAAGTTAGTTAACCTGTTATTAAAAATTAATCTAATTAATCTAAAGGATGAGGTTCTACCAGAAGGCAATTGGCCATCTTTGCTAACAGCAGTCCTGTTCTCTTTCCCTCAACTGTCCAAGCATCCAAAAGAATATTTTCTTCTCTATCTGTGCTTGGTAGCTAACAGTGATAGAAAGCTGCTGTTGAGGAGCAAGCACTACAACAGCCAGAGAAGATACGTGGAGCAGCAACATTCACACATACAGTATGGCTTTATGAGTTAAACCTACTGGTTAGTCCACAAATTAAGTAGTTTCCTTCAAAGTAGAAGTCTCAAGTCCTATTTCCATTCACATAATTAAGCTAGAGTTGTTATTCAGGATGAAAGTCTTACACTTTACCTATTTTAAAAATCACACCTGGAAAAGATGAAAGGTCATTTTCCACCATGGTAGTTTACTTTCCCAGACCTGAATTGGTGTGGCCTCTTTTTAGCAGAGGATAAATTTCCATTACCATATTAAAGTAAGAAATAGTTACCTAAAGCTAATGTACGGGCGGATGCTATGTGAGGCAGTTGTCAGTAGGAACCAGCAAATTGGACCTCTTTAATTCTGATTTGAAATGCTAAAAATAGGTGCTTTTCAGTGCACATGACTCCTTCAGTCATTTTTACACATTTTTAAATTGGCAAGTTTATAGATGGATGGTACTGATGACACGTTTTACATGCTAAAAGCATTTACATTTGTTTTTAAAACACTTCTCAGCTGGCTTTAAAATGAACACAAGGAACACTGTTGTTGTAGCTGGTAGCATTAGCTCTCTTGGGGCTCCAGCTATAAGAGCACAATCTTCCTTAAGAGAGCAGCAAACCTGACAAAGGGTAAGACATTTCTAACAAAGACATTTCAATTATTTCACTTTGTGCAACCAAGCAATTTGCCTTCTTAACCTTCTCAGTTTGCTCACATTCAACTTTGTTTTGACATATTTATCAATAACGCCACTGGTGAAGACCGGCTTTGGCCTGAGTAGGACCAGAAGTAAGACAGGGAACACTCCTCTGCTGGGTAATTTGGGACCTGCATTTAATCAAACCTGTTTTCAAAGTGCTACTAGTTAAAACTGCAGACAGGCTCAATCAAATACTCAGCAGTAAATGCCACACCAGGAGGCTGGAGAGCCACCAGCTGTCACCCCAGCAAACCTGGGTCTGTGCCAAACAGGTGTAGGAAGACAAACCCGTGAGCGCTCGGCTTTTGGGTGCAGGGTTTTTTACCTTTTACACTGGCAACAGTGACGTTCCTGAATAAATGACAGAACTGCCAGACCCTGAAGAGGACTCACTGCACGGCCTTGACCACCACCGGCAGCGTGCACTGCGTGCACCCGCGTCACTCGGCCTCCCGTACAGACACAGTGTGAGTGACGAGCCAGAGCCGCTGCTGGCAGCCTGGCTTTGCAGGAGCAGAGCAGAGCAGCTTCATCTCGCAGGGAAGGGAAACTCTTTTGTTGACAAATGCTTTAAGCTTCAAGCAGGCAAGCCTACAACTTGAACTTGCAGAAACTGCCCGAGACAGTGTTTCCACTGAGGTCACAAGACACACGTTTTATCAAGAAGTAGACAGTGTATCAAAGTTCAAAACAAATTCAGTAGTACAGGAAACCAAACCAAAATACTGGCTATTTGCACTATCTAGCAGCCATCTGTAAACACCAAGCGTGCCTAACTAGTGTGCTCTATTGAATTTCAGCAAATTCTTCATGACTTAATGATATAGATATTTGATTGTGCTTCCTTATTAGTGACTTTGGTACACTCCCTTCATGCTTCTAATTAGGGCTTTGGAACAAGAACAGACACTGTGCTTCTCTGACACACAACTGGAGGACAGCCCTTAAACTCTGGAATGCTGAGAGAAAGACCATTCACATAATATTTTCTAGGTTTCACACACAGTTCTGAGCAACAAAACCCTGACACCAGAATCAGTGTCATATGGATGAAATTAAGCGTACAGTGCAGACAGCTAGTAAAGCTAATAACCCAAATAGTTTCTTATTGAATCCTGCCAATTTAATTTAAGGTGCTCTCTAATAATCTCAGGTATGAATCATAAGCTTGAAGGATTCAACCTTGCAGGAAGATATGGCCTGAACAGTCAACTCCTCTTTACCACCCTTCACAGCTACGCAGAGTTAAGGCCACCCTCCGTATACTGCATGCAAGTACAGTACCCAGCGTTCCTCCATATCATCCAGCATCATTCCATAGCTCAGAAGAGCAACTTTACTTCAGCTATAGCAAAAGACAGCACAGGGACACCCATTTGTGCTAAGTTTGCAGAGGGCACACATAAGATAAAAATGCATCTATTTGATTCTTAACAATTACTTCATTAGGGTGCAAGTTATGTGGCGAGTAATGAGCCACAGACATCTCCCAAGCATCCACAAAGTGCACAGCAATTCCTGAGAACATTTTCCTCATGACAGAATCAAGCTGAAAGGAATACCAATCGCTGTTGAAGAGGCTCACTTCTGGCCCAAGCTCCTGAACATTAGCAGTTCTGATGACGATTAACGTCTTGGGGCTGCGGTCCAGCAGCTGGATAATTGCTCTGCGAA
Organism: Climacteris rufus; assembly: GCA_013398175.1. Taxonomy (NCBI): domain Eukaryota; kingdom Metazoa; phylum Chordata; class Aves; order Passeriformes; family Climacteridae; genus Climacteris; species Climacteris rufus. Next base: position 853,752 of record VZRZ01004467.1, read on the forward strand.
TGCCCCTCAGCCGCCGGATGTACACTTCCACGGGGAACGTGCTGAAGTGGGACCATATGGTGATGGCCACCACGGTGTTCCTGCCCCCCACGATGCCGTTGAGCTCGTTGGCGATGTAGCGCAGCTCGCTGCTGAACACCGTGGAGAAGCGAATGGGCGGCCCGTGGCAGCGGAACTTCAGCAGGATGTTGTGCTTCAGGTCCACGGACATGAAAGGGCCCACGTTCTTAGGACTCCCCAGGTTAAATTCCACTAGATCTGAAAGCCCAAGAGCAAGAAGTAGTGAAAGACAGCGCAAGAGCGTAAAACTACCAACAAGATGCTCGGACCACAGGGCAAAAGTAGCGGTAATGAGCAAATCTGAACTTAATTCTAAGAATGCTAAAATTAAAGAGAAAGTGACCGTCATTTTCCAGAGTGGAGTTTATGGGTGTTGAAATTTGCAAGACAGCACCTTTGGACTTCACAAGGCCATCAATGCCTTTTCCAAGTTTCCCAAACTGTTTCTTTCTCTCTTGTAAAAAAGAAATTTTCCAAATAATCACTGTTGCCCTCTGAATCCAGTATTCACAAGAACCCTTCTTGCAACTTTAGGACTCCATTAAATTTAAAGATGACATCAAGTTGTAGGCATTAACACGGCTTGAAGTCTGTATTTCAACCCAAATGAAGTGCTTTAGGGGAAAGGGATGAGGGAGGCAGGAATATTTAATTGGGTACTGAAATTCTGCTATTTAAATTAAAATACTGGAAAGGGCCCCAAACCCTTTGAACAGTAATGGAGGTCATTTGCTACTTCATTCCAAAATCTCTCCTGTGACTGGGATGTTGCAAGGCCTTAGAGAGGCAACCAAAGTGACCTCTGCCATAACTCCCAGGGTGGCCACCTTAACTCACAGCCACAGCAGAGGTCCTGTTACAAGGACAACTTTGCAGATACCTCATGGCCCCGTTTACAAGGCCAACATATTTGCTGTGTCTGCTCAAACATTTGGCTAACCATCTGCCAGGGCTTCTGATGAGGTTTTGTCTTTCCTCTTCCTTTGTTTTGTTATTGACACTCACGAAGATCAGCTCTGAGATGTGAGAAATTAAATTTTGCAAAGGTCTGTAAGGACAAAGCCAAATAAAAAATATATTACCCGGAACAAATGCTGTCAGATATTCAAACCACTGCCTTATTGTAGAGTCTCCAAACAAGTGGATTACTTTTCCTTGTAAGCACTCAGTTATATCATCTGATTTGTTAAAATTATGGATCCAATGTGTTCTGGACCTCCACTGGTCTTCATAATAATAACCAGAAGGGGAAGCTGTGGGATCTTCAGCTCTGTCCATACTGCTTGAATCTGGAAAAGAAAAATTCTTTGAAATTAACATGCAACAAAAAGAGCCTTCATAATGTTCATGAACATGTAGTCAGTGATGTCATCTTCCCCAGTTTAAAGCAAAAAAATATGATGTACTACTGTACTGGTTTTGGCTGGGATAGAGTTAATTATCTTCACATAAGATAGTAACCAGCTGTCATTTGGATTTGTGCTGGAAACAGTGTTGATATCACAGGGATTTTTTCAATATTGCTTAATTGTGCTTACACAGAGCAAGAGGGCTAGGGATGCACAAGAGTTTGGGAGGGAACAGAGCTGGAACACCTGATCCCAGCTGACCAGAGGGTTATTCCAGGCCATAAGGCATCATGCTCAGCATATAAAGCCAGGGGAACAAGGAGCAAGAGAGGCAATCTTTGAAGTGATGACATTTGTCTACCTAAGTTATCATTAAACCTGATTGGAGCCCTGTTCTCCTGGAGATGGCTGAACAACTGTCTGCCATTCACCGGGAAGCAGTGAGTTAATTCCTTGTTTTGCTTTGCTTGTGTGTGTAGCTTTTGCTTTCCCTATTAAACAGTCTTTATCTCAACCCATGAGTTCTCTCACTTTTACCCTTTTGACTTTCTCCCCTATTCCACCAGTGGGGTCAGTGAGCAGCTGGGTGACCCTTGGCTGCCAGCTGGGCTTAAGCCACAACAACCATATGGATTTAAAAACGTGATGCATCACCCTTCTGTAAGCCCAAGTATTTCACCCCATATTTCTGCAGCAAACCCGCAACTGCTGACGAGAGCTGGGAGAACAAACACAGTTTAATTTGGTTTAACTTAAACGGTGTCTCTGACGCTAATGGAAAAAAGTGACACTTTCACACTGAGCTAGAAGCGCTCGGCCGTGGGTGTTGGCGGAGCAGAGGCGGGAGGAGCAGCGGAGCATCTTCCCCCGGCTGGCCGGGCTGGCAGCGCGGCAGCCGCCGAGCCGCAGCGCAGCACTGCCCTCCAGCGCCCGGCCCTGCTGAGCCTGCTAACCCACCCTGCTAACGCCCAAACAGCCAAAACATCCCAACACAAACCCTGCAAAACAACAAACTAAACCCAAACAAAACAACCTCCCAAAAATCTCCATACAGGGAATCTGGAATAACACATACCTCCACACTCCTGCTCAAACCACACATGCTAGAAGAGTGAAGTCTGAACCATAAGGACTCCAAAATCAAGAGACATCAGAATTAAAGTCATGACCAAAAATATTATATGTGCCATTGGCATATTATAATTATGAGAGTCTCTAATTCCACGGATTTCATACTTTCTCTCTGCTATCTACTCCCCTCCTCATTTACTGCTTGGGACAGGCAGCTCCCTAAGGAACAACTACACACCAGGGAAGCTCTGTTCCACAGGACACCTCTTTAACTCGCAGAAGTCAGGTGATACCTTGCAAGCAAAGGTATCAGGATTACAGGAAGAGAAGATGCAATCTCATTGCCATATTTGCCACATTGCCATATTTGCCTTAGCAAGCAGTGTGATACTGGTACATCAAACTTCCGTGAGGTTGTTTCAGGTTCCTCCTTTGCCATTTATGTATTCAAATACCTAAACAATACCTGAACAAGCACAGAGATCTTCCCTGGCACAAATACCAGCTGCACAGAGCAGACACTTCCAGCTGTTTAAACACTTTGACTCATCCTGGTGTGAGACTATTAAGAACAGCTCCTGACCTGACATAGCTTACAGCTGTTTGATAATGCACACGTTTCCATGGCCAAAATCGTGCCAGGGACTGTTCTAATTATGTAGAAGTACAAGCACTGGAATTCCAGGGCCCTGAAGCACCCTCTGATAGAAGCTTCATTATAACACAGGTATAGCCATTGGTATAGCCAACCATTAGTATATTTAAACACCCATTCCTAATAGCCATTTTTTGGTGCTCTCTTTCTCTACAATATTCTCTGTGTGTTGCATTAGCAGAAGTTAACCTTAGAGGTCAGAGGATGTTAACCTCTTTAAACCTCACAGGGACACTGTAAAAAGCAAACTACTGTTATGTTTGTATAACACAGATAACATAATCACAAGTACCACAGGAAAAAGAAAAGCCATCAGAAAATTTTATCTTTGGATGAAATCTTTAAATCTAACAGCAGAGACAATGAAGGAAGAGAAAAAACCCAACTAGTAGTGTGGACTCATCCAGTATTTATGAACAGGAATCCTACGGAGAAAGGAAAAAAAGCTTTCATATGGTCATGTAATGAAAGACTAACTCATAATGTGAATTCACAACTTGAGTTTGTTTGACTCTAAGTTTTGATGTAAAGGCATTTCCATCTTTTATCTTTTAAATTGGTTTTTTTTTTTTTGCTACACATATATATATGAGAATGGCACTTAAACACCTTTTTGGTGCCTCACAGTAAATCAACATTTCAAGTCTGTTTAGTATCATACCAGTTTTGGTCCAGAGTTCAGAAAGCCATTACTTTGGGATTTTACAAAAGAGAGTAAAAGCTCTAATCTGAAGTTACAAACCCAGAACAGAAATGAAAGCTTGTATTTCAGAAAAATTAAGTTTTAAAAAACTTGACCTACATTTACCACCAAACAGAAAAAACATGTACAAAAAGAACAACCACAGAACAATGAATTTATGCATTCTATCAATCCTAACAAATCCATAAATTCATGATCATTGTACCAATGTGTTAAGTTTAGTTATTCAGAGACTGCTGTACTTAGAAGGAATTTCCCTGAGGAAATGTGCTGCTCCTATCAAGCCTTTATAACACAGCAATAATCCTCAGGAAATGTAGGCAGGCTTTGATCAGTCATAGCTCCTGGAAGAAGGGTGACAATCAAACTTGGAATTTGCAGCTGTTTCTGTCAGGAAATATACAAGATTAAAAAAGCAAGAAAAACACATCACCTAAAGGATCTGGGGAAAGAAAAGGGGTGGGGGGAAATGCTACTAGCCTAGTAGCAGCACTGTATTTTTTTTAATGAACAGTAAAACTAAAAGCTAGAAATGGTGTAGGCTGCTTTCTGTTCAGACGTTATTGCTCAGGTCAGTACCACTACCTTAAAAGTCTCCTACAGCCTTATGAAAGAAAAAAAAAAAAAGACACTTTTGACAAGAGAACAAACTTCTCTCCTTTTTTGATTTTTTTCTTTTGCTAAAAATCACACTTATACATGTCATTTTATAAAAAACATTATTATTATAAATTGTATTACAGTTAACTTGTATTACAGTTAACACCCAAAAGTCATCATCTTCTCAATACAAATCTGAAATTTATGTTTATGCCATGCCATGAAAACAAACGAGTTATTATCTGAAGCCTGTTGTTCTTTTTACAAATTTAATTACGAATTACAAACAAGAATCTTATGAAGTTCACTTTACCTGTAAATGACTTGGGCTTTACAATGACTGAATCTGGTCCACTGGAGCGTATTGGCCTTTTGATATTCACATCACTTGAACAAAAAATGAACAGAATAATATTTGTTAATTTACTGTAAAATCTGAAGGTAATATTAATCACATTTGTCCTTAATCCACTTCAATTAACTACATAGTACTAAGAATTTTTTAATCTAAATTTACTTCCTATAGCTGAATTCATTCTTTATTAATTTCCTCAAGAACACTATTCACTATTCTGAATCTGAATTCAAAAATTCATGGCACTGAGACAAATCTTGTGCACTCTTGTACTGACACAAATCTCAACAAACCTATCAGAGTTCTGCAAGAAGTTTTGGGGGATTTACCATAAAGATGTTCCCAGCTTGCAGAACGTGTGGGGCAAAGCACTGAAAGGGTACATGGCTGCAGCAGCACCTTCTGGCTGACAGCTCTCTGCAGGTGCTGATCAGTGCAAATGCCTCTGTTGAGGTGGTTGCTGCTTCCAGCTCCCTAATCCCACATTCTGCTCCAGACAGCAGAGCTTTTGGCAGTGCAGCACCACCACCTGCAGTTCCAGCTCTGGACTAGGCTGGCAGAGGGGGGAGAGGGTGGTACCACACCATGTCCAACCAACTTCAGATATCTCCAGCAATAAGGTCTGCCAGTAGGACAGCAATTTGCTAGACACAGAAACAAAGCTCATCCCCCTAAACACTCAGAAATCTCAGGAGGACTTGTGAATTCTGACCATATTGTATTGAACATGTATCATTTCTGCACAGCTGTGAGTGTTGCAGAAATTTAATACTAAGCTGTCCTTCTGTCTTTTGCTACTGTTTTGACGAGAATCTTTGTCTATTTTTTTTCTCCATTGAAGAAATACATTATTTGGGATTTCTATTAGCCACTTCAGACAGGGATCTCGGAGTTGAATGAAGAAAACAAACAAATAAACAAACAAAGAAAACAAAACCAAGAAAAAACATTCCCATTCCAATTTGGAAACAACACCAGTAAATAAAAGCCATATTTTTACAGGTGAACTGCCAGAGGCACAGAAAGTTACAAGACCCACTTACAAACTTGTTAAGGAAGAGCCCCAAAAAAATTCCACTGATGCTTACTTTTTATTTCTGGTCTTGGATATGAACATGCACACATACTTTCCTAATTAAACTATTTGGAGCTGCTACTCTAAAATCTTTCCCAATTTAGGCCTCTAGTGAACATACTGCCAAAAGACTTTTGTTCAATGTCTTTGTTGGAGAACAAGACAGTAGCCTACAACTACAACTCTGATACTACACAATAGCTAACTTTGCCTTAATTCAGCTGTGTAATTTCATACAGAAGCAGTTCTGTAACACCTACACAAGCACTAGGAGATGGTTTGGAATTTTTAAATGCTGAATGCAGAAATAAAATATGACTGTGAAACTAATTTAGTTTGACACTTGAAATAACATGCACAGATCATTTCTATTTGCATGGGTATTGCTCAACAATTTCTTCTACCAGGTGTTTTCTTTATGATTGACTTAAAACTATTCCTAATATTTGGAAGTCATATTGAGCAACAAGGAACACATTGCATTACATTTAAGACTGCTTTGGTCCTCATCAAAAGACATTGGTCATTTATGTACAAATAAGCTTAAAACCTGGACCCTTTTTAGGTAATTTAGATTTGGCCAAAAATACTTTACAAAGCATTGTTATGCCTAGTGGAGGTATGGAAACAGAAAATATGGAAACAATCCCCAAAACCACCACCAGATTTAGAAGCATGCTCTTGTGAAATTCAGCAAGGTTGAATTCAAAGCACAGAAAGAGAACTACATGCCAAGTTTCTTTAAGATGGCCGTCTAAGATTCTTGCACAGCTGGATGAAGGGGAACAGACTATGCAACAACTCACATGAAACACCTGGTCCTGCAGATACACTCCTCTGAGGCAATGTGTCATATTTAACCAATAGGCTAAAGTTGGTATAAAAAGAACCCAAACAAAACAACTTGGGTGAGCATATACAAATTCAACAACATACATACCTTTGGAAAAAGAGGCTTTCCTCTTGTGTCAAAAGACCTTTTAGATATCCACCTTTGGCATGGCTGATTCTGCTGGCACAGGACAGTTTTCGAGGCTTGTAACAGAACCATGGTTCACCCGTGTAGAGATCTGTGAAGTTACAGACTGGGAGGTCTCCAGGCAAGCAAACATTGCACTCGGTAGTTTCTGAATACCTCCCAGACTTGAATGAGCTTTTGAAATAGACTCTGTCTGGCCTTTCCTCTCGTAAACGCAGCAGGACTTGGACTGCTTCGCTCGGATGGACGAGCGACACAGAAACCTTGACCTCTCCTGGCCAAAGCAAGGTAAAGAAGACTTTGTAAAGGCCATTATGGCCATCTACAATCCTTCCTGTGGCTCCAGCTTTCAGCACAGGAGAGTGAATCCGTGCCTGTAAATAGTCTCCACCATACTGCTTGGGTCTTCCCTGGAAATCCTTCATTCGAACGAGTACTTCTAACTGATCACCCACCTTGAAGAACCTGCTGGGTTTCACAATCACAAAGTCACTGTGTGTGGGATCAGTGCTTTGTGCAAAGGTGATTTTGCCCTCAGGGGGTTTGGGCCACTGTATTGCAGCAAGCAACGATTCCTGTTCTGCTTGTTCCCTTCTGGACAAAGTCTGCTGCGTGTAACCCCAGTAAGGCTTCCTGGTGGTTTTGGTTGTCTGTGACAGAGAATGCTGGACATTGTTTTCTGTTATCCAGTTTGATCCTGAAATGGTGTCATCATCCAGGTGCTGGGGAGGAAAAAGATTACCTGAAACCATGCTATGAAATGAAACACTATAAATAATGGATGCTTCATTAGGAAATGAACTTCACCAGAGGACTCAAATCTATTACTTTGACCATGGGATTTCTAAGGAAACAGGTGGGCAATCTGTGGTTACCCTGCTTTGGCAAAGAAGCTTTTAAATAGCTCATGGTCAATGTATGGCAGTACTTTAGCTACCAGTATATTCTGTAAATATCAGCAATGTGAAAAAATTGCAAAAGGTTGGATGATTCAGCAGTCTTGGAGCACCATGAGGTCTAACAGCTGCCCAATGTAATGCAAGGAAATAGGGTTTCTTTGAGATGTTACACTGCAGATGAAGCCGATGCACCCCCTGCACGTGCCTTCTAGAGAAGTCTGCTGCATGCAGCAGCTGCAGTCATTTATCTGGTCACGCTTACATCGCTTCTTATCTAACTATCTGAAATGCATGCTTCCCTATAATGTACAGGTTGAAAGAAATAAAAGCACAGAAACTCAGATCCTTCTGGGACAATGAGTTCACAAGCTGGCTGGCAAGTAGAATAGTGTAGGACAAGCTAGAATTAAACAGGCAAAGAAAATATTTGTTTATTTATAAGATTTTAAAATCTATATATGGCTGCTTCTAGCACCAAATGAAACAGCAAGCAAAGCATCCCCTAATCCACACAAGAGCTTAAAAATTAAAATAGTTTATCACAATGCTAGACTAAGACAGGGGACTTCTGCTGCAGCTCGACATCAGTGTCCAAAACTGTATTTTCATGCAAATGACTGCAGATACCATCTTCTTCATGACATCACATAATTTTGCAGGTTTGCATTAGGAAAATTTTAAAAATAGCACAGTCTAAGACTCCAGAGCTACCCATGAAATTTCTAAACAGCAAATCCAAACGTATCCTTCAAATACACACAAAATCAGCAGGTAATGAGCAATTAATTATCAGGTATGTATAGCAGAACTTATCCATACTTGTATTTCATGAAGAAGGAACATCGTTTTTCAAGCAAAGATTAAAATTATGCAGTGTACCATACACATTGCATCAGATGATATGCTAGTTTAGACTTGAAAGATTGCTAAAAAATTCAAACTACATTCTCTGAAATATTTTAAAATATCATTGTAATTACCAATACCCTTGTGTTTCCCATTTACTTCCTCCACAACTAACTGCTCATTAATGTACTAAAATTCACAGCAATTACATTAAAGCTGTATTCATTGTTATAAACCTTTCATAGTCCATGGAAATACCACCAGTCTATTGAAGGCATTTGAACCACACCAAGATCAACTTTTTTAGAAGAAATATAAACCTAACAAGCCTTTGATAGACACAGGCTTTTGAAGTCTATGACATAAGAAGTTGGTTTTGATCAGCTTAAGAGTAAGAGGATGAGTGCATTAGGATGCAGAATGGATACACAAAATCTTCTTTGATATCCAAGTTAATCATAAAACCTGAAACTGTAAATTGCTACATTGTAACTCTAAAATGTAAAGTGAACCCTATCCACAGATACACCAGATGTTAATATCACAATAGAAGCTTTTGCTTCTGTTTTATATTCCCTCCCAGAAATTAATAAATTTTCCCTAGAGGCTGAGATAATTCATAATTATTTTTCGTTTTCCATCACAGCAAGCAAAGCTGCAGATGTATGCTGCACATTACTTTTCTTAGTCCTGTAAATTTCAGCCAAAGCTGAGAGTGACTCTCAGCCACAGTTCTACTTTAAATCTTGCCTACATGCATTCTTGAGCCAAGTTTCTATTTTTGGATAACTTCCCCACCTCTTCCCTTCACTTGCTCATGCATATACATAACAGAGAAAATACTGCATGGAAATATTTTTTAAATTTGGCTATGTATTTTGATGCATCCATTAAGCTGGTAACAACGTCTCAGTCAGCAAAAATATTTAAGCATTTTCCTAAGAGGAGTGGAAAGGGAGAATATGTGTGTCTGATGAATTGCTGTTTTCAGTGTTAAGTTCTCAAGAGAAAGTTTCTGTATTTCAGTTGGTTTTCAAAGTGGTACTTCAAGTTGGGTGACATGGAAGAAAAAAAATCCTTTCAAATTAAGAAGGTTATCTAAGACAGCCTTAAAAACTGATGCATCCCTATTCTTAATCTATTGATTTTCTCAGGGTTTTTAACCCAGTCTCTCTGTCAGAGATGTAGAAGATTCCATTTATGGCCTAGCTAGGCTTTCTGAAGTCCTTCCGGGGACACATATCTATCTTTCAGTCAGACAAGGTGCAGAGAACACCAAGCCAACAAACTCACTCAGAAAACAGAACACAGTTCAATGTCTCCAAATCAGTCCACTTACACAGATTTTTAGCACAGCACAAGGCCAAAGCTCTTCACTTGTATGCAGCTGAGAACATGGGTGAGCACTGTCACTTCAACACCTCCACGTTATGACCAATTAAGCAGAATAGATTATACCACAAACATTTCCTCAGTCTATTTTCAAAGAGCCTGAGGGAGAATCTCCATGAAGGCAAAAGCAGAGCTTCTTCAGCATCCTGAAGGACCATTCTTTCTCCAACATTCTTGTTCATCCTTACAGTCCTCTCTCAAACACAACCAGGACCATGTATTGTTGCAGAATTATCAGCTTACACGTGAAAATAAGCTACACCATGTATGCTACTCACAGGAGAAAATATTGCAGAAATTCCCTTTGACGGTAAAGGCCAGAAAAGCTTCAGAGTCAATTAATACACCAAATATCCTTGACTAGAATATAAAAACTTTCCAAACCATCTTCCTTGCTTAAGTGTTTCCAGGCTCAGCTCCAAACAAGTGCTTAAGTTCTCCAGCCCCTGTGGATACAAAAGGCTTGCCCTGAGGCAAATAACTATCTTACTTTGTCCCCACTCCATTTCTGACTCCCTCTTGGCATTTCCAAATCTCTCTGGCTCCTCTATGTCAAGTTGTCATACTGAGACTGTGCAGAACTGTGGGCTCTCTACTGTAGTTAGTAGCCAAAACTAAATAAAATTTCTTGAAGAAAAACAGATAAAGAGGATCTGCCTTTATGACACAAATTCTTTTAGTTTTTATTACAGGCTCCATGTTTGGTAACACCTGTTTTGCTTATTTCCACATATACTCCATTCAAGGTGTCATGTTATTTTAAGTGCAGTTCCCACGGGGCTTTGTTTGTTTGTTGGGTTTTAGGGGTTTTTTTGTTTGTGTGGGAGGGGCTTGTTTGATTTTTCTGCTTTGTTGGTGTTTTTTCCATCATTATCATTTTTCATTTGCTGCAGGTTTTATTTTATTGATTTTGAAGCTAACCAGTACCCAAATGTGACCACAAAGTAATTTAATGGATGTCTGTCAAGTAACACAGGCAGGACAGAAGACATTACATGTCAATTAAGCACAAACAAATCCACAGGCAGTTCCTGGTGTATTGGAGATGTCATAAAAAGGGAAAAAAGGTGTATTTTTATGAGAACTAATGGAAGTTTCAGCTCCACTCCTCAGCTTTTGGCATTCTCATGGCCAACTAAGCAAAAATTAGATACAACATATAGATCAACCCAGGCAATAATGCTCTCAAAGATATCCTAGAAGGGTCACAAAGTACTTGGATAGATCTGCAATGAACAACTGTCCTCAGTTAAACACCATAATGTAGATGGCTGATGAAAACTTTGAGTATTTCCATTGCTGCTGAAAAGGTCAAACTCCATGCCAAAGCCCAGTATCTTCCAGCAACTGCAACTCCTGCCTTGGCCCAGTAAATTCTGAACAGCTGCTGCAAACCTGCATAAGTCACTATCACTAGAGCAGGAAACATCACAGGAGATTCCCAGACAACAGGCATGGTGGGAAAAAAAAGGTTCCAGTTTGCTCAATTAAAAAGTCTTAATTAACGCAGCAGACAACATCTGAAACTGAACAAACATCAATTCCTGAAAGGTCAGTCATCATATTTTCAGTAATTTTACACTCCAGGTACTTTATCTCTATTTGTTGTCCACAACAGACATGAAATCAGCATTGGGTGGCTGCTAAACTACTCTAAGTGTCAAAGCCAATCCTAAAAAGGTACCATCTGACAGATAAAGGTTCCAGCAATAATAAGAATAATATAAAGTTATCTGCTGTAGGCATTTGCAATTTTGCAGCAAGAATTAAAAACTTTGTTACACGGTTCTCCTACTCAGTTTCAGCTGTTTGGCTTCATACACTATTCTGCCAAGAAACCTCCTTTCTTCCCATACACTCTCTCTTCTAGGTGCTTTTAAATAAAAGAGTGCTCACAACCCATCCTGGAGTGGTTCTGTCACTCTAAAGGCCACTGGTACAAATACAGAAAATCTTCTGTACCCTGAATGCATGATGTTTGGGCAACATCCCAATATTCCACTAAAAATTATTGAACATTTTATCTGTCTGGCTATGTTCACAGAAAAAAATAATAATAAAATACATTTCTTCTGGTACTATGTAATCAACTATGTGATGTCAAGGGAGTAATTATTCCACACTATAAAGCAAAGCAAATAGTAAGCTGACTATAAAATGTTTTGTGGACAGCTTGTTTAGATGGTTGTGTCTTTTTAAGCACAAGGTAAGAAAAGTAGAATTCTGACATTGGTAGAACTATTGAGAGCATATCATTAGTAGCTTAAGAAATTAAGAGGGTACATTCCAACATGAAAAAGTATAAAACCCTAGAGAGAAAATGCAGGAAGGCTAGCTGGGGGGTAGCTGACAATTGCCTCAGATCTTGAGCCATCCAGCTAGGTTGGATGATTTGGGGATGAGAAGCATGTCCAAAGCATTTACAAACACGTTTTCAGCAGTAACCAACCATAAGCTCTCCTTCCAGAGCCTGAACAGATTTGGTTACAGATATTCTGTGAAAGCTTTCTAAGACTTTCTGGCTTTGATCTCTGACTGAAAAGAAACAGCATAAATGCCTATACTAGACTGCCTGGAAAACTGTGCCAAGACAGAGACAAATACCGGAGCAGGTCCATTCAGAAAAGTCAAGACAACAGAAAAAGTTAGAGTTGCATGTTATAGTGCCAAGTTTTATCAGCTACACAATACTTAACTGAGTTTGGAATAGCAGGTATGTAAAGGTCAACAAAGCCAGGAAGACACTTATCATGGACAGTGGCAAGAAAAAGCACAGAGAGAGCACCCAATCTGCATTTTCCATTTCACTCTCGAAGCACTGCCAAAGCCCTTTTCTCTAAGAAACATGATTTCAAACTAGAAAGAAAACAGTTTTAAGACTCAAAATATCAACACTCTTCAGGCAACATCCTAGGTCAAAAACTCAAAGAAAGAGAAAACAAAAGCTACCTCCTATGTTACACAGAAAGGATCATGCTAACATGAACCAAAGGTCCATCAAACACAGTATTTTGATTGCCAATAGTTTCCAATAGCAGGTATGTGAGAAAAGAATACAGACCAAACATGTTGTGGTATTTCCTCCACAGTTTCTAGCACTTTATGTTTTAGAGACTTCTTAAACACTAGGGTAGACATCTTTAAAAAATAGTATCCTCTAATGGATTTTTATTCTGTGCATTCATCCAGAGTTTTTGAATACATGCCTTAAGTAGCTATGTAGTCTTACTGCAAGGACCTTTGCAGCTTTGCTCAGTCCATAAAAAAACATCCCTACTTCCTTCCTTTCAAATCAGCATCTGCAGTTTCTATTTAATGTATCCACCAGTACTGAAATACGTAACAAACATTCGTTCTTCAGTTATTGATCCTGTGTCACTTGTGATTTTAGACTTCTCAGACATCTTCCTTACCCTTATGTGACCCTATTCCAATTCAACTGTATTTTTTGTGGGGTGAGGGGCCTCTCTTTTGGATCATTTCATTTGGGTATCACTAGCCAAGACGAAGGAAGATTCTGCAAGCAGGATATACACAACTTAGAAGCATAATGCTCACATGCACAAAGGAGAGCTATAATTTAATGAGGTGTTAGGCTAAGCATGATTATGCTCATCCACCAAATGCTGCACTGGAGTGCCTGGACAGGCAGGCAGCCAATGGGCAGGGTCAACCTCCAAGGCTCCCTGAGACAGATCCTTGTCTGTCTTGACTTTAATCTGAGGTTACTGACTAAGCAGTTTGAAAGCACCTCTGCACTAAAGTGACAAGTGAAATGAAGAAATATTCAAGTCAAACAAAGCAGAGGGAAAAAGGGAAAGGCAAACAAAAGTTGCATCAGTACAGGCTGGAGATGAATAAGCCAGCTAACAGCTCTGCAGAAAAAGACCCAGGGATTCCAGCAGACAGCAAACTCACCATGTGTCAGCAGCACAGCATTGTGGCAAGGAATTAACAAGATCCTAATCATATGATTGATCAAAGTGATAGCTGTCCTCAACTTGACCACAGTGAAGTCATACCTAGAACACTGTGTCTGCTTTTTGGACAACCCACACCAGAGTCAAACTGGAGAGACCAGCTAAGAACTGAGATGATTAAGGAACTGGAGTGACACAAAGGGAATGACACCTTAGGGGTTTTTTTTTAAACCTTTTTTTTTTTAATCTGGAGAAAACCAAAAGGGGATCTAACCGCAGTCTTTCACTACCTACAGGGAAGTTACAGAGCAACTGGAGTCAAAGTACTTCCATTTGCACACAAGGCAAACACTTCCCTATAAGAGGGGTGGAGTACTGCAACAGGTGGCCTAGGCAGGCTGTAAAATCTGCCTGTCCTTAAAGACTGTCAAAACTTAGAATACCCTGTTGCAGTCCAAGCTGACTCTGCTGCTAGCTCTTTGAGGAGGGTTTTGGATAATAAAAAAGGTTTTGGTTTGTAAATACCTCCAGACATCCCTTCCAGGCTGAATATTCTGTGATTCCAATTTATGGCTAAATGCTGTCAGACACAATTCTAACCTTACACTCAAAAATGAATAATGTTGCTCAAGCCACCTCGGAGAAGAACCAGGCTGCACTTACCTCTAATTGAAAGAAGTTATGGACCAGCACCACAACAGCCAGTACTGCCATGAGCAGGCAGAAGAGCTGCAGCCTGAACGAGTCACGCCACATGGTCCAGGCACGTCCTCCCCTCCCATGTTAGACACGGCCATGACTCCCATTCACCACAACCATGAATGTCATTTCGTCTCACGAGGGCACAAGGGAATTCAGCTGACTTCCACTGCATTCCTGCAAGTGCATTTACAAAAACTGTTGTTAGTCCCCAAAATACTACTAGAAGTAAAGTCAAGTTTAACACTGAGAGCAAACAAATGGTGGAAGTTTGCAGGGCAATAACTAGTACAATAAAACTGCCAACACAGGTTCTTTCTGTGGTACTACTCTGAACAGCACTATCTATTATGTTACTTCACTCCCTTGGGCATATCAAAGCAAGCCCTTATCATAAAGCTGGTCTCACCTGGAGTTGATACAAAAAGAAAAAGGCAAAAGAAGAGTGCAGGATTTCATTCTGGCAATAGAAAAACCCAAAACAAATAACATCTACCCTGTTTATCTGTTAGGGCACACTATCACCATCCAGACATCGTTAGACCAAGATTTATAGCAGAAACCTGTGGGTTTAGACATCTCCCATTTCCCTGTTTACACATTCCAATAAGCTGTGATGAAAGACTAAGGTCTGAAGCAGGTTAGGATAAACATGATAAAAGATACTTCCTCCAGTTTCCTGCTGGGGAAGAGAGAAAAAAAAAATAACTCTAGCATTAAAGAGGAGATATCTAAGAGCTGAAAGCACTAAAATTTAACTTCACACATCACCTCTAATATTACATCTTCTCTGTTTTGCTTTTTTATCATTCCTTTTACCTCATGTAATCATATGCAGCTCTAAAAATTAAAAAAAGTAAACTTCTGGGAAGAAGTTTAACACAATGTGTTAGGTTTTGATGTTTCTGGGGTTGTTAAGATCTAATAATAGTACTGTCTTTCACAAAATTTAACTTTGATAAAATATTGTTCCTTTAAGGTTGCTTGATATCTGATCTGCTAGAAAATCACAGACTTAACAGCCACTGATAAAGTTCTCACAGCTTAATGCTTGTTCAGTATGACTCTTAAGTCTTTCTTTCTTTCTGAGAAGGACAATTTTGATGCAGTCATTTTCCAAGAAAAAATGGTACTGTTCTTGCAGAAGCTCTAAACTTGGAAACAGAAAACAGATGGCAAGGAGAGACGGTCAAAAGACACCAATCTCTTCAAACCTAATATTCTCAAAGCCACATTACTCATACAACCATCCACCAAGTGCAACAACATAATAAAATTATTATATAACTTTGTATAACTTTCTATAAATAGTATAACTGAGAATTTATACTATTAAAATAGTATACATAGTACATATAGTCTTCAAGACTATATGAAAAATACTGTGTACATTTAAATCAAACATAATGATACATTAAATATCCAAATTAACTAATTAAATTATTTGTCAAATTAACACAGGCTAGAAAACTGAAATATATTACTGGTATAACCAGGACAATCTCAAAATAGACCACACATCAAATTGCTTTACAAGGATTATAGGGATTATAACTTCAAATGCTTTGCTGAGAATTGCAGAGATTGTATTTCTGACCAATGGACAAGCACTGAAAGAGCAAGACAGCCATTAAAGTGAAAGTATCAAAATGTCACAAAAATACAGTTTTGCTAGAACAGTTCTGCACTAATATAAAGCATTAAATGTTTATAAGATAGCAGCCTGGGTTTAAACAATGACGGATAACAAGTATACCTAAATACACGAAAAAGCTAATTTAAGGACAAATATGCCATTTCAGGAAGAGAAACAAACACATTAGATAAAAAGAGAATTTTCAACTGTGTTGCTGAGAATTCTTTCCAAACCACCAAAAAGCACAAGACTCTGAAAATTAATAGAATGCAATTTCAGATGCCTAAATAGGCCACAAAGGCTATTGCCAGGTATTTTTGTTCAAAATTTTCCGTACTTCTGTAAATGTCACATGCCCTCAACCATTCAAATGTATAGGTTTAAAGCTTTCTTTATGTTAAACACTTAATATACTGCCAGTTTCATCATCCCTGAACAACTGACCCCACTCATTTTTTTTGTATGAGGGAAGCACATAAGTACACCAAAAAGCCTTAGGCTCTTACCCTACTCCTGAAGCGATCTCTGAAGCCATCCACACAAAAGGCCAGATAACCTTGGAAACAAGACACTGAAAAGTAAATATATCAATACAAACACACTCAAATATGTTTTAAAAGTCATGCATTGGTGGTTTGCTTGCAGTGGCACAAAATAAAAAGGCAGCTACAATTCTTTATCGGTAAAATTACTTTTGTTTCTAAAATGATCCAGGGGTTTTGTTAAAGTATTTTATTCGTTTAAATTTCGATCCTATACCTTTCAATTTTTTGGTACTTATTGCTAAGCATGACTTCTCTCAGTTTTGTTCCATATTATCACAAGCCCATTTTGCCCGAGGTTAAAAACAAAAACCGATTCAATGACATTTTTATGAAGTCTTCTAATTGCCTCATGCTCCATTACGGCATTGTTGTTTTGGGGTTTTTTACAAGTCGTCAATCACTGTCAGCTCTCTATCCCCACAGCTCTCTACGCCAGCAGCGTTACAAAAGCAGGTTGGAGTGCCCAGCTCCAAATTCTGTCACGCAAATCGCACAGGCAGGGGCACCACCACCTCCGGCGATGCCGAAACCTCGGCACTGAGGCACACGGGCTCCAGGCTTGCGTGGCTGCGAGCGTGGCAAATCTGATCTGCTGCTGCTTTTCCCAAATTCCGCCCTGCTCCCCAGGGCGCGGGGCGCCGGCAGCCCCCAGGCACGCTGACATTCAGGGCTCAGCGCCACAGCTGCCGCGGCCGTGCCGGCCCGGGGAACGCGGCTGCTCCCGCCGCCCCACGGGCACGGCACCCGCACCCACGCGGCGGGGGAAGCGAGCAGGAAACACCGCTGCCGGCAGTGCGAACGGCACTGCCGGGTTCTACTGCCTCTAAGGCACTTCTTAGGGTGCCGCGGGGTGGGCATCCCCGGGCAGCGGCGCAAGGCATTCCTACATCCCTCGGGAGCAGCGACACAGCTCCAGCTTTCCCGGGGAGCGGCACAAGGCAGCTCCAGCACCTCCCGGTAGCGGCACAAGGCAGCTCCAGCACCTCCCGGTAGCGGCACAAGGCAGCTCCAGCACCTCCCGGTAGCGGCACAAGGCGGCCCCAGGGCCGGCAGGAAGCATCTTCAGCCGCCGCCGCCACGAAACCCGAGCGGCGCGGGCAGCGCGGCCCTGTGGGCGGGCGGGCCCCGCCGCGGGGACGGGGGATCCCAGCACGGCATCGCTAACCCCCGGGACCCCTCACCCGCCTCCCGCCCCGGCCTCCCTGAGCGGCCCCGGCCCCGG